>OX596076.1:13602401-13747401 GCA_951394005.1 Protophormia terraenovae | reverse complement strand
TGCATAAGATACTCGTACACTATGTCTGAGACTATTTACTTGTAATTTCCATTAGAGATTTTGTATTGAAAATGACACTTAAATAAATTTTATGTATGTAAATGGATTTAAAAATGTTAAAATAAAAACTTTGTATAAATACTGTTGATACATTTTCATATAATCTAAACAAATGTATGTATATGTATTTGTTGCTATATATAGATGCTGAGGGAATTGTTTTACTAATGATGTTATAAGAGCAAGGGGATTTATAATGAAATGCATTATCAGAATTTCATTATTTTAAATAACAATTTGTGTTGAGATATTCTTTTAAACGAAAGGAAAAGAAAAATAAATGACGTAACTGGGAAACCAATTCAATTCAATAAAATTTAAACTTCATTATATGAAGCAAAATAAATTTAAATTAAAGTTTTTTAATAAATAAAGAAATACTTTAAATTGTTATTTTAAACGTATAATCTGCTATATATATAAAGGGGTAACGTGACTGACTGACTGACTGATTCATCATCCTACAGCCCAAACGGCTGAAGCTAGAGTGACGAAACGTAAGGTAGGTCTCCCTCTATATAGATCCACTAAGACGGGATTTTCGGAAATTCGAATGTTTAGGGGGTAAAAAAGGGGAAAAACTGGTAAAATCGGTAACCTTATATCTCCCAAACTAATAAATATCCAAAAAAAGTTTAATAGTTATCATTATTTATATAAAAAATAATCGGACAGGTATCTGGTACTTTTTTGAAAATCGACCTTTTTAGGGAGAAAACGGGTAAAAACTGTATTTTGGTACTTTTTTTGTCACCATATGTATCTTTGAAACCAATCATTATACAGATAAAATTTATATCGTATTCATAACTTAACAAAAAATGAGAAATACAAATTTGGTACTTTTTTTTTTTGGTACACTGAACCAAAATTCGTAGGTAATATTGACGAACATTTTTCGCAGAATTTTAACAAAAAAAATATTTAAATTAACAGATTTTTTCTTCAAATCAATAGAATTTTTCTTCAAATCAACAAATTTTCTTCAAATCTACTAAAAAATTTTTTTCAAAAATATTTTTTTGTAAAATAAATTGATTTGAATAAAATTTCGTTAAAAAATTGACGAAAAATCTGTAAAATCGACGAAAATTTAGTTAAATTTGGCAGTAACTATTAAACAACTGGCAGTAAGAAAAACAACACTCAATTTTATTCAATTTAACACCCCAAAAAGAAGTAAATTTGAATAAATTATCTGTTAAATTAACTAATATTTTTCGTAAATTTTAAAATTGTCTAATATTTTTTAGTCAATTTGAATAAAATTCTTCAACTTGACTAAAAATTTTGTAAATTGACTACACATTTTACGAAATTATAAAATTTATTTTATTCAAATTGAATAAATTTCTTCAAATTGAATAAATTTTTTCAAATTTACTAAAGACATGTAGAATTGAAGAAATTTCTTCAAAATAAGTTTGAACATCTTTACATACAATTACAGTTTTATTTCTTGTAATTGTATTATTTATTTAGTTTTTACTAGAAATTATTGTCTTACTATATATTTATATGAACGATATTTATACTAATAAATAAACTAATTTACATTTACGAAATTTGAATGAAATAAAAGTAGTAAAAATAAATAAAAATTCTTCAATAAGGAGTGAGATCGAAAAAATCTTAACACACAATTTGCCTCATAACTTTTTTCGGAATCAATATTCAAAATTTTTTTTGATCTAGTTATCATGGAAAAATACTTCAGTTATTATTTTTAATAACAACCATGTTAATTTGTCCTTATTTTCATCAAAATAAGTGACGAAAAAGATTTACGTCCTACAAGTTATTAAACAACTTCAAAAAATCCAAATAGGTCTTACAAATAATTGGTCACAGAATTAAATGTCGTCCGTAAAACCGTTTCTAATGTAATTAAGCAGTATCAGGAGAATTTGACTATTGATGTGAAACCTAGTTCGGTAAGAAAAAAGAACCACATGATATTGGGAAGGCCAGAAAATTGAAGGCATATTGAAAGGAACTACAAACACATCTGGTAGAAAATCAGCTCAGTTTTCTCAGTGCTTCGACTATTTGGTGAGAAAATTTAAAGCTAATGGGAAAGTTGATAATATATAAAGTTCAAAAAATTCCAAACTGGAACTCTGCAAAAAAAATTACAAGCCAAAAATAGGACTCGGAATTTAAAACCAAATTTCATACAAAAATACTTAAGCTGTATAATTGACGAAGAAACGTAGGTGCTGGCAGAATCTTCGCAGCTTGTGTCTCAAAAATTTTTATTGCTAATGCTCGAAGTAATGTTGGAGTTAAGTTTAAGACCCAAAAGCAGCAAAAATTTCTTACAAAATTCATGGTATGACAAGCTTTTTGCAGTTGCGGCAAAACAGGAAAGTCATTTGATACATTCGGATCTATAAATACCAAAATATGCATAAAGGAATATTTGCAAAAAAGACTTCTTCTTTTCTTAAGAAAGCACAACGTGTCCACATATTTTTGGACCCATTTGGTATCATGTCACTACGGTAAGAAAGCTCTGGAGTGGTACCAAATCAATAACATAGTTTTAGTACCAAGAGAGGTCAATTTTCAAAATTGTCCATAGCTTAGACCAGTGGAGAGATATTGAGCTTTTGTGAATAGTGAATTCAAGAGCACAAAAAAGGTGTCCCAAAATATCGAAGATTTTAACAGAAGATGTGCACACTGTTCCAAAAAAGTGACTGAAGCAACTATCAAATCTCCAAAGAAAGGGTTTTCAAAAATGGTCCACAATTTTATAATTAGTGGTTAGAACCATAAAAATTATATATTTCTGTGATCTGTGCTAAATTATCAAATGATTAAAAAAATAATGAAAACTCTAAGATCAACCGTTTCCAAGTTATTGAATATTATGTATGTTAAGAATTTTTCAATCTCACTCCTTATACCTGAAGGTAATATATTACAATTTAATTACAAATTAAAAAAAAAATCTTATTTCTCAAATATATTTTTTATATTTCAGACAGTAGTATATTTGGTTTATTTTACATTTTTGAAACGGTCTAACCTTTATCATAAAATTACTTTAATTAAAACTTTTTTTTAATTAAATAATTTTCTTTATATATTTTAAAATGCTTATTTATAAAATAAATTATATTTTTTTATACAATAAATATTATTAAAGTGTTTAAAATTTCTTATTTGTTTTATTTTGATGATTTTAATTTATAGTAAATTTTCCTACAGGGATTAAACAGTACTTTGGAATTGACAAAATTTTGTCAATTTGAATAAAATTCAAATGTTAAATTGAATAAATATTTATTCAATTTAAAGAAAAAAATTTGTTAATTTGAATAAATTTTTTATTCAATTTAACTAAAATTTAGTAGAATTAAATAAAATATTTAGTTAAATTGAATAAAAATTCTTCAACATGAATAAAATTTTTAGTTAATTTGAATAATATTTTCTTCAATTTAACTAAAAATTTGTCAAATTAACTACCTTTTAATTAACTAATTGAATTAGTCATATTGACGAATTTTCGTCGATTTAACTAACTTACGAAAAATTAACAAAAAATTCTGTTGAATTGAATAACGATTTTGTTGGTTGATATTTAACCTACTTTTCTTCAATTCTACACCCCATTTTACCGTATTTACTGCTCAAATATTAACATTATTTCAGGTCATGGTCTGAAGAAATTTGTCCGTTTTTAATACAAGATATTCACTAATTATGATTCTCCATGTATACTATATACATAGTATAGTATAGTTTTAATAAATTAGAAATATTTCATTAAAATCATTTCAAAAAGGCACACAGAAAAAAGTAAAAATGGACTTCAATTACGAAATTTATAATATTAATTAATTTTTAATTGATTTTGCTCCAATCATCAAAATGATAATGTTAATAACTAGAATAATTGATATTATTATTACTTCTTTTACTTAAATAGATATAATGAGCTGAAAATTTTTGAAAGTTTACTTAAATTTATTTTATTTCTATACTTTTATAGACCAATATTTAATTTTTCTTTATATTTTATTAACAGCTGTCACTTTATTAAAAAACAAAACTGTAAACCAATTAGAAAATTAATTATATTAATAAATCATATAATTAAATTCCAATAAAAAGTTAATTAATAATTTTATTAAAAAATTATTTGAAATATTTTTTTCTGTGCAGGACAAATATAATTTTGCCTACGGTGTTCCATTATTTACTAGTATATGTCCGTATCTTCCTTAATTATCTTTGGCTCTAGGTTAAACTTAATTGTCGTTTTCGTTGGTGGCATAAATTTCCATGTTGTTTGGATAAAAATATACCAACAAACACATATATGTAAGCAAGTGAAATTTTATTTTTCTGTTCAATAAATGGGTTAACAACACTCTCTCTTATAGCTGCTGGAGTTTCATTTGTATTGTAGTTAGAGCTGCTGTTGTCTTTCTATTATACTCATACGTATGACAAAAGTTCACAATTTCTTATATACTACTTTTTTGCCAAAAGCATTTATTTATAACTGCATTAAAATTATGTTTATTTTTCATATAGCAAATGCACTGAATATATAATAATTTTGTTATTTAAGTATTAAAATCTACTAAATGTTAGCAAACGTATTAAAAATAACTATAAGTTAGACATTTAGCCTTCTTAAACCACCCAGAAAGCAAAGTTCAAAGCATCATTTGAAGTCACAATGTACAAACAACAAGGATAAGAAAACTATTTTAATTTTGTCAACACAACTACTGGGTTCATTAAAATAAATACAAATGCTTATATTCACATACTCACACATACACACACATGCATTCCATATATAAACACCATGAATTTGTAAAGAGATAAAAGAAAATAGCGAAAATGTGTATGATCTAGAGAAAAATGGTTGGTACAAGTATGTATGCTTGTTTGCATGGAAAATGTTAAATGAGACGTGATTTAAATTAATATCATAAAGTGTTATAACAAAAGCCATATATACATACACATACACAAACAAATATGAACTCTCTTATAAATACCCATAATACTAAACTCTCTGCCATTTAAGACAAAAAAAAAAGAAAAATAACAGCATTTTATAAAATGTCTGCAGTTTTCTTATCATATTTGTTGCTATGTTTGTATAATAACAAAAACACAACAACAAAAGTGAAAACAACCAACACTTTCACACTTACTGTGTACATTGTACACACACACATACCTACATATATATATTCACAAGAGACTAGTGTTTAAAAGAAAGCTTTAGTAAAACTATATGATTATGTATATTTGTGTTTATGTGCATTACTTTTGTTGTTCTACTTTTTATAGAGTTTGTTTTTATATGTCACTGGCAAATAAACTTAAACATAAAAGTACAGAGTAATTGCATTTAAGTATAATATCATAGTATGTGTGTATATACTAAAGTAGTTTAGTAAACTGATGCTGAAACATGTTAACAGCAACAAAAACATTGTCATTATAATGCAAGATTATAGTTTTAACAACATGAACAAGACAGTATTAGAGACAAATGCACATACATACCTAATAACATAAAATATCTAAAAAAAAATATTAGATTTTATGAGATTATTTTTACTTAAAAATATAATTTGTAAGTATGTATTACAAAAGTAGAATAACATAATATTTCGTTCAAATTCAGAGATTATAGACTAGACTAAACACAACATTATAGACTAGAATACAGACTAAACTATGGTAAGAACTGTAGACTAAACAATAGTCAAGACTATAAACTAGAATAAAGTCAAGACTATAACACAGACTATAGTCAAAACTATAGCACAGATTATAGTAAAGACTATAGCACAGACTATAGTTAAAACTATAGCACAGATTGACTATAGCACAGACTGTAACACAGACAATAGTCAAGACTATAGCACAGACTATAGTCAAAACTATAGAACAGATTATAGTAAAGACTATAGCACAGACTATAACACAGGCTATAGCACAGACTGTAGCACAGACAATAGTTAAGACTATAGCACAGACTATAGTCAAGACTATAGCACAGATTGTAGTAAAGACTATAGCAAAGACTATAGTCAAAACGATAGCACGGATTATAGTCAAGACTATAGCAAAGACTATAGTCAAGACTATAGCACAGACTATAGTCAAGACTATAGCACAGATTGTAGTAAAAACTATAGCACAGACTGTAGCACAGACTATAGTCAAGACTATAGCACAGACTATAGTCAAAACTATAGAACAGATTATAGTAAAGACTATAGCACAGACTATAACACAGGCTATAGCACAGACTGTAGCACAGACAATAGTTAAGACTATAGCACAGACTATAGTCAAGACTATAGCACAGATTGTAGTAAAGACTATAGCAAAGACTATAGTCAAAACGATAGCACGGATTATAGTCAAGACTATAGCAAAGACTATAGTCAAGACTATAGCACAGACTATAGTCAAGACTATAGCACAGACTATAGTCAAAACTATAGCACAGATTATAGTAAATACTATAGCACAGACTATAGTTAAGACTATAGCACAGATTGTAGTAAAGATTATAGCACATACTATAGTTAAGACTATAGCACATGTTGTAGTAAAGACTATAGCACAGACTGTAGCACATACAATAGTTAAGACTATAGCACAGATTGTAGTAAAGATTATAGTACAGACTATAGTTAAGACTATAGCACATGTTGTAGTAAAGACTATAGCACAGACTATAGTCAAGTCTAAAGCACAGATTATAGTCAAGACTATAGCACAGACTATAGTCAAGACTATAGCACAGACTATAGTCAAGACTACAGCACAGACTATAATGAAGACTGTAGCACAGATTATAGTCAAGACTAAAGCATAGACTATAGTCAAGACTATAGCTCAGATTATAGTCAAGACTACAACACGGACTATAGTCAAGACTATAGCACAGACTATAGTCAAGACTACAGCACAGATTATAGTATAGACTATTGTCAAGACTATAGCACAGACTATATTCAAGACTATAGCACAGACTATATTCAAGACTTTAAAATTAAGTATAATCCACAGTATATTGTCTCGTTCACTATAGTCCAGACTATAGACTAGCCTATAGTCCAGACTATAAATTAGAATATTGTCCAGACTTTTAACAAGAATATTGCTCAGACTATATACCAGACTATAGTCTAGACTATAATCCAGACTATAGACTAGACTATTGTCCAAACTATAGACTAGACTATTGTCCAGACTATAGACACTTAATATAGGCCTGTTAGCTAAAGTTAAAGCTTAACTGTAATCAAAATAATTATTTTGTATGAATACAATATTATTTTATCTAAAATTAGACTTAAACTCTGTATAAAAATTTGATAATTTAACAGCCCATAATGTCATTTACCTTTTCTTAACTTCACAGTTTAATATATATGTATATATATTTTTATACCCTACACCACCATATGTTATACCCTACACCACCATAGGTGGTTGGGGTATTATGTGTTTGTGCTGATGTTTGTAACGCATAGAATGAGTTATCCAATACCAATCGACTCAGAAACACTTTTTAAATCGATCTAACGATGTCTGTCCGTCCGTCTGGCTGGACGGCTGGCTGTCCATGTAAACCTTGTGCACAAAGTACAGGTCGCAGTTTTGAAGATAATTGAATAAAATTTGGCAAGTGGGATTTTTATGATACAAGGACGGTCCCCCCGGAATAGAGTTTCCACACTTAAAAATATCTTAATATTAAGATTATTTTAATGAACTTCGGTCCAATGAAGTTTTGTGCAAGTACCAATCTTTGTACCAAATTTTATGAAAATCGGTCCACGATTGACCATAGCTCCCATATAAACCCCCCTTCCGAAAATCACTTTAACGTGCATAAATCCCATACGAAAGATAATATCAAGTTAATATTCAACACAAATAAGTTTTATATAACTAGAAACAACATTGCCAAAATTTATGAGAATCGGTCCATAATTTACCATAGCTCCCATATAAGCCCACTTCCGGAAATCGACCTATAATGCATAAAATCATCAAGATGTTATTATTAACGCATTATTCTGTACTTGCATGCTTTATTTTAAATTTAGTAAAAGTGTTGGTCTACAGGTCTAATATAAATCCACTTCCCGAATTTTTATCCCCATACGCAATGGTGTAGGGTATCATATAGTCGGTCTTGACCGACTATATCTTCTTCTCTCGTTATTTTTTTTTTTTTATTTGATTAAAATTGTTGTATTTCTGCTGCTTTCTTGTGTTACTCTTTGGCGGTATAATTATTTTACATTTCATGTGATTTTTTTACTCATTGTGTCAGTTTTGAATTTTTTATGTTTTTTATTACCAAGAAATATTTTTCAACGTCAACTTATCGTTTATAAATAAAAAAAAAGAAAAAATATTCCTTAGTCATTTATTTACTAAGTAGCTATATTTTAATGATGTTAAACAATTTTAATTAATTCATATTGTTTTACATTTTAATTGCAAAAGTATTTTGTTTAATTTATTGATATCTAAATCTTAACAAGAATAATTAATTAAAATATTTTGATTTTATTTTTCTTAATTTGTAATTTGGATATGTATTTATTTTATCTAGAATCTTAATATAAGTAATTAAACAAAATAATTGTTTAAAATGTTTTAAAAAATCATGAAATTTTGTTAGCATTTTTTTCTGCTAAATTGTATAGTTTTTGATTAATTAAAATCATTGATTAAAGATATTTTTATTATTATTTTTTTATTTTTATTTTATTTTATTTAATTTTTTTTTATTTTTATTTTTATTTTATTTTTATTTCATTTTTATTTTATTTATTTATTTTTTGTATATTTTTCATTATATTAAAATTAGGTATTTTTTCACTTTTCAATCGTCCCATGTATAGTATAAATTACATTTTCTATTGTACATACATTTATTTTTTTTATACACGTGAATTCATTTGCTTTTTCTCAGCTACAATACCCAAATACACACATACACACCTTAACCAAATCTAATTAAAAATGCTATAAAACAAAAAATCTCATTTTATTGTAGCATTTATTGCAAAAAAGCAACAACAATGCTTAAGCCATAATGATAATAAACACTTAAAAATAGCAACAACAGAAACATCTTTTAAAGAAAAACCTGTTTCAATTGAATTATTTTCAATTAACCATGAAATGCCAACAACAACAATAACATTAACAATTACCTTTCGTATTTACTCTTACACGAATAACATAAATCAGCCAAAGAGATTCAAAGTAAGAGATAAACAATAAAACAGGTAACTAACTCTGACTGACTAGGGGAACAATGTAATAATAAAAACAACTACATGTATGAAGAAAATATTGTTTGTATGTATGTATGTAAGAAAAGAAAAAGTAAACATAAATAAAAACACTGGAACATGGGAATTAACAGGGGGAATTGTAAAATATGACAACAACAATAACAAAAACAATTAGCAGGTTTGCATGTCTGCATGTTTAGCAGTTACAGGCAATTTTTGTGTGAGAAAACAAAAACAAATATTAGAGAATGTTAAATATGGAAACTAGAAATAAAAAGGATTATTATTGAAGTTAGAGGATTTTTTAATAGTGATTTCAAATAAACACGAATATGTTAGAGTTGTTTTACATAGACAATTTTAAAACCAGTTTCCTTTCAATTTTGTTTAAGCAACAAGTTGTAAATGTTGAAATTGTGTAAGAAAAAAAAGAAAAACATATTATGCTTACCTACCGCACAGTGGCAACAATTGTAAAATAAACATTAAACTATTTTTTGACAATCACTTTGAAATATAAAGTTTTTTTAAGTTTCAAACTAAAATTTAAATTTTAAATATCTTTGAAACCTTTTTTTTCCTTTAAATGCCTAACTTCCATTCAATTTATATTCTCAAATTCAATCAACATCAATAATTTAAAAGTTAAATACATACATAATTATTTTAAATTTTGCTCCACTGTTTACTGTCCGTTTCTTCAACTCTACGTAATTATTTTACTTTACTCCCACTCAAGTAAGCAATCTCGTTTTTAGAAAATATTTCAAAATATATTTAAAAAAATATACTAAAAATTTCAAATATGATTTATTTTTTCTTAAATGCTTCTAATTTATTTGATTTTAACAGCTTAACTTGTTAATACCCCAAAAAAAAACAGAACATTTTCTTAAGCAACGCTTCCTCCTATTTTGGTTAAAATCTTTATTAATAACATTGTTAATGTTGATTTTTTCTTTGATTTATGGTTTAAACAACTAAATCTATTGTTTTTGTTGTTTTTTTTTTTTTTTTTCGTATTTATTTTTCCTCTATGGGACTTGGCAAATATACACCTCTATATGTTTGTCAGTATGTTAATAAACATTGTGCAGGTTATAATGTGTGTATTTGACTTTGTTATTGTTAATATTTAACAGTGTTAACATAACAGCTGTTAATAGAAAAACGTTAATTGAAAAAAGCGCTTAAACTATATGTATGCAGTATAAGAAAATAAAATATAATTTGTTTAATTAAAAACCTAATAAAAATAATAATTTTTATAAAGATAAAATCAAAATAAATATTAAAAATAAAATAAACAAATAGCCAAACAAATAAATAAATAAATAAATAAATAAATAAATAAATAAATAAATAAATAAATAAATAAATAAATAAATAAATAAATAAATAAATAAATAAATAAATAAATAAATAAATAAATAAATAAATAAATAAATAAATAAATAAATAAATAAATAAATAAATAAATAAATAAATAAATAAATAAATAAATAAATAAATAAATAAATAAATAAATAAATAAATAAATAAATAAATAAATAAATAAATAAATAAATAAATAAATAAATAAATAAATAAATAAATAAATAAATAAATAAATAAATAAATAAATAAATAAATAAATAAATAAATAAATAAATAAATAAATAAATAAATAAATAAATAAATAAATAAATAAATAAATAAATAAATAAATAAATAAATAAATAAATAAATAAATAAATAAATAAATAAATAAATAAATAAATAAATAAATAAATAAATAAATAAATAAATAAATAAATAAATAAATAAATAAATAAATAAATAAATAAATAAATAAATAAATAAATAAATAAATAAATAAATAAATAAATAAATAAATAAATAAATAAATAAATAAATAAATAAATAAATAAATAAATAAATAAATAAATAAATAAATAAATAAATAAATAAATAAATAAATAAATAAATAAATAAATAAATAAATAAATAAATAAATAAATAAATAAATAAATAAATAAATAAATAAATAAATAAATAAATTAATTAATAAATAAATAAATAAATAAATAAATAAAAAAATAAATAAATAAATAAATAAATAAATAAATAAATAAACAAATAAATAAATAAATAAATAAATAATTATTTAAATAAATCAATAAATATAAAAAATAAAATATAAAAATAAAGTATAAATACAAATAAAATCACAAAGTAAAAATAATTAAATTTTATTTTATCGCTTTAAAAACGCTTTATTTTTAAATTGTCCGCTACAAAACGTAACACTACGCTTAACGTTCATTCAACTTCTTTAAGCTGCTGCTACTGGCGCTGCTGCTCATTTCTTCGTTTTTCTGTCTTTTGCCAACAAACATCAGATCATATACATAGTATACCTGTCTTAAATATCTTTCAGTTAGTTGTTAACTGAGCGCCTCCGCGAAGACGTCATTACTGGACAGATACAAAACATTGCGCTTAAACACGATCAAGCCAAAATTATCAAAACTCATTGTAGTTGTTATTGTACAATTGTATTTTATCTCTATGCGATGGTATTGTTTTGTTGTAAGACAGAAGTTAAAAAAAAAAAGTGTAGATACATTTAAAAAAAATTCAAGAAAAAACTAAATCATTTAAGAAGATTTTTACTATAAAAGGCGTTAAGAAATAAAAAATTATAAAAAAAGAACCTGACAATGACCCAGTGATCTACAGAAGAATTTTTTTTTAATTCAACAGTGAAATAACAATTTTTCTATTTAAAAGATCATAATGAAAGAAATATTAAATCATGGTAATTATAATAATTATGATGGAGCAGATAATATTTTGGAAGCTGGGCAAAAGCCTCTTTTACGCGATCATTTAAAATGTGGTGAAGTTTATACCTGGCGATGTGCTGGTGAATTATATGCTATAGAATGTAAATTATGTGAAGATCATCCTTTGTGTCCTTTATCAGAATTTCCACAACATATGGAAGTATGGCATACAGAATGGGAAGAGCAAAATTCCGGTAGCGGACACGATCAAGAAGATTTACTTAATACAGAGGATGATCAGGAAGATGATCAAAATAATGACTATACTTTATCATTTAACACTCACGACAGCGGCTTATTTGAATCCAGCGATCAGTTACAAAACGTCAGAATGTCAAATAATGATGTGCTGCCTAATGACTCAACTTTAGAACCTTTTGAACAGGTACTAATAGAACAAGACAATACAATAGATTCTACACAACTTAAAGAAGATGTTAACAAAGCAGAGAAAAGATTAAAAGATGTAAATAAACAGGTAGCAAAAGCAGCAATAACAGCAAAAGGTGTAAAATTCAGCGAGCATTTAGAAATTAATGTAAACAAATATTTAACATTAGAAAAACATAAACAAAGAAGATGTTCTCTGGAAATAATAGAAAATGAGAGAGAATTATGCGAGTTACAAACAATAACAGAGAGTGAAAATGATTTAATTGAAAATAAAACAAAAGGAAAACTAATTTTACAAAAGAATAAAATGTTTAATACAAATTCAAATAATTTTAGAAAAATTGTAAAGAAAACTAAAAATTCGAAAAGTAATTTAAGAAAATTAAAAGGAATTAAAGAAATTGAAACAGAAACAAGTGAAAATGATTTAACAGAAAATGAAAAATCGAAATCTTTTGATAATTCACTAAAATCTAATAAAATAACAAAAACTATAAAACTTAATTTAAAGAAAATTCAAAAAATTAAAAGAAATTTAAAGGAAATTTTAAGAAATTCCTATAAATTGACAGAAATAACAGAAAGTGAAACTGAATGGAGTGAAGAGGAGTTAATAGTAACAAAAGGAAAATTACAAAATTCGGGAAATATAGCAAAAAGTATTAAACAAAATTTTAGAAAGTGTAAAGAAATTAAAGCTACTAAAAGAAATTTGCCGGGTCATGTAGAAGATTTCAGTGATTTTGAAGAAACGGAAAGTGAAACAAGTGAACATGAAAGTAAATTAAATGAAAAGGCAGTAAGGAACTCAAAACGTTTTAAAACTATTAGAAATTTTTTAAATTCCAAAGATTTTGAAAGAAATAATATAAAAAGTATTAAAAATTCTTCAATTGATGAAGAAAGAAATGAAATTGAAACAGAAACGAGTGAAGAAGAAGGAGAATTTAGTGAAATTGAAAACGAAACAAGTGAAACGGAGGAAAAAATAATTAATAATAGAAATAATATTAATATTATTAAAAGTAGACGTAAAAATGAAAATTCCTATAAAATTAATTTACAAAATAAAACAGAGAAAAGAAAATCTAAAAGAAATTTAAAAGAAACAAAAGAAAATATTGGGAAAATTAATAGAACTAATTTGAAAGCAAAAATTAAAGAAAATGAAACAGAAATAAGGGAAATTGAAACAACTGAATCTGAATTATGTGAAAATGAAACAAATGAATCTGAAATAAGTGAAAATAAAAGTGTAGTTAAAGAATTTGCAAGAAAACGAAGTGAAAATGAAACAAAAAATACAAATGAAAAGAGAATGCATGAATATGAAACAAGAAAAACTAATCAAAATATAATACAAGAATTTGAAACAGAAATAAGTGAGAATGAAACAGAAATAAATAAAATAGATAGAATTATAACTGAAATTAAAGGACACCCAAAAGAACATGAAACAAAAATAATAAATATAATCAAAAGACAAGAAAATAAATTAGAAGTGAGTGAAAACGAAACAAGTGAATTCGAAATGACAGAAAATGAAAGCGAAGCAAAAGAAATTCAAACAAAAGGAAATAAAAATCAAACGGATAAAATTAATAAAGTAAGAATTCAAGATAATGAAACAGGAATAAGTGAAAATGAAACAAATGAATTTGAAATAATAAAAAATATAAGTGAAACAACAGAAATTAAAGGGCTAACAAGTAAAAATAATATGGCAATAAATTTAGTAAAAACACCCGAGAATGAATTAGAAATGAGTGAAAATGAAACAAATAAATGCAAAATAAATGAAAATTATAAAAATGGAGCTATAATCAAAAGAAACATAATAGAAAATGAAACAAAACAAACAAATAAAATAAAAAGACATGAAAATGAAATAGAAATTAGTGAGAATGAAACAAGTGAATCCGAAATAAATGAAAATGAGGGAGTTAAAATGGAAATTGAAAGAAAAATAAAGGAAAATGAAACAAAGAAAACAAATAAGGTAAAAAGACAAGAAAATAAAATAGAAATGAGTACAAATGAAGCGAGTGAATCCAAAATAAATGAAAATGAGAGAGATGAAATGGAAATTGAAAGAAAAATAAAAGAAAATGAACGAAACAGAAAAAAGATAGCAATAATACAAGGAAATGAAATAGAAATCAGTGGAAATGAATCAAATGAATTCGAAATTATTAAAAATATAAAAAAAGTAACAGAAATGAATGAAAATGAAACAAGTAAATCTGGAACAAGTGAAAATTATGAAAATGAAACTGAAATTGAAAGAAAAATAAAAGAAAATAATACAAAGAAAAGAAATAAAGTGAGAAAACTAGGAAATGAAATAAAAATCAGAGAAAATGAAACAGAAATAGGTGGACATGCAAAAGAAATATGTGAAAATGATCTAAAAGAATCTGAAATGAATGAAAATGAAAATAAAAAAGAAACAAAAGAAGTATTAATAAGTGAAAATAAAAGGGAATCAAAAGAAATGGCAGAACAAACAAATAAAATTGGACTAGAATTAAGAGGAATTGAAAGAAAAACAAATGAATATGAAACAAATAATATAAAAACTAGTGAAACAATAAGAAAAATGAGCACTTCCTCCCAAATAAGAAAAAATATTACGCAAACAAGGAAAAGTCTTAGAAAATCTAAAAGAAATAATAAAAATAAAGAAACTGAAAGGGACTTAAGCGAAATGGAGGATGAATTAAGTGAAAATGAGACAGACAAATCGATTAAAACAATAAGAAAACTTAAAAGTTCTGCCAAAATCAATAAAAATATTTCTCAAGAATCTAAGAAACTAAGAAAATCTAAAAGAAATAATAAACATAAAGAAACTGAAAGGGACTCGAGTGAAATGGAAGATGAAATAAGTGAAAATGAAACAGATAATCTTGAAATTAATAAAACCATAAGTAAACTTAACAATACTGCTCAAGAAAATATAATTATGCATCAAAAACGGATCCAAACTAGAAAATCTCCAAGAAATTTAAAAGAAAATTTTAAACCAGGAACAAAGACTCTTGAAAATAAAACAGAATTAAATGGAAATAAAACAAAATTAAAAGAAAATAAATTAGAATTAGAAGGTAATGAAATAGAATTAAATGGAAATAAAACAGAATTAAAAGGAAATGAAACAGAATTAAAAGGAACACTAAGTGAATATGAATTCGTTTTAATAAAAAAACTTGAAAATGAAACGGAAGCGAAAGAAAATAAAACAGAATTAAAAGACAATGAAACAAAAATAAAAGACAGTGAAACAGAATTAAATGGAAATGAAACAGAATTAAAAGAAAATGAAACAGAATTAAAAGAAATACTAAGTGAAAATGATTTCGTTATAATAAATAAAGAAACGCTTAAAATAAATGAATTGGAATTAGCAGAAGATGAAACTGTGAGAGGAATTGAAACAGAAATACTTAAAGATGAAGAAGGAACCTTAGGAAATGAGAGAAAATCAGAAATAGAAAAGAACACATTTGGAAAATATACAAATTCTTCCCAAAAAAATAAAACTAATACACGAAATCACACAAATCCTAGAAAATCTCAAAGAAATTTGAAAGACAATTTAAAAGAAATAAAAGAAATACTTGAAAATGAAACAATGAGTGAAAATGAATCAGAATTAGAGGAAAATAAAGCAGAAATTGGAATCGAAACTGAAATATTTAAAAATGAAAAAGAAACAAAAGATAATAAAAGAAAAACAATAGAAAATGAAGAAGTAGTCAGTGAAATTAAAACAGAACTAAATAAAAGTGAATTAAGAGAGAATGAAAAACAAAATGAATTGGAACTAAGTGGCAATGAAACAATAACAAATGAATTAATACAAAATAACAAAAACTGCAACAAACTCTCTAAATCAACGAAATATTTAATGAGAACTCGAAAATCTTTAAGAAATTTAAAGGAAAATAAAACAAATTTAGAAGATTCACAAAAAATAAATGAAATTAAAACAGAAAAAATAAACAATGGAATGGAAATACAAAATTATAAAACAAACAGTAGGAAATTAAACAAAAATCAAACGGGATTAAAAGAAAAGCAACCACAGGAATTGGAACAGAAAAATTTAAATGAAAATGAACCCAACAACTTAGAATTTCAGGAAAAATTGCCCATATTTAGCAGATTTAAGGAATACAATGGTCAAGAATCTGTCAAGTGTAAGGCAGTAACTAAAAGAAACCTAAAAGAATGTCCTATAGAGTTTGAAGAAGAGGATCTAGATGACAATGAATCAGTGCATAATAGAGAAGATGAGTTATATGATGATGGGGGATTGGAAATCTTAGCAAAACCTTTATATTCCTCAACCCCAAAATGGCCAAAAACAATAAGGAAAAAAATAACTAAGAAAAACTTAAAAGAACTTGAAGAAGAAACAAGTGAAATGGAAAGCGTTAGAGAAGAAGAAAAACTTAAAGAAAATGTGTTAAATTTTGAGGAAAATATTGAAGGAATCGAAAAAACTTTAGAATCTTGTGGTAGGGATACAATTAATGAAACAATTTATCCAAAAACCAGAAGATCTAAAAGAAATTTATTAAAATCAGAAAGTAAAACAGAAAATCAAAAGCTAGAAACTTCTAATGAATCTATAAATTCCAGTTCAAAATTTCTGCAAAGAAAATCAAGTATAAATACTTTAAACTCTACAACAGACTCACTAAAAGCTCCTCTTACGCTTGCCAAAAGAACAAGAAGAGAAATTACCCCAGAAACATCTGAAATTTTAGAAGAACTCTCTAAAGAAAGTTTTAAAACAAATATTGATTCTTCTAAAGATTCTCTAACGTCAAGCAAAAGAATAAAAACAGGGATGTCTCCTCAAACATCTGAAATTATAGAAAAAATCTCAATAGAAACATTAAATTCAAATATAGAAAATACCCTAACGAATGCAAAAAGTACAAAAAGAGAAAGTTCTACAGAATCATTTGAAAGTTTAGAAGAAATTTCAGCACAAACTTTTATATCAAATATGGAATGTTCTGAAGATCCCCTAACGCCTGAAAGAAGTACAAGAAGTGAAAGTTCTCTAGATTTATCTGAAAGTTTAGAAAATCTATCAATACAAACTTTAAAATCAAACTTGAACTTTTCTAAAGAACCTCTAACGCCTGCCAAAAGAACAAGAAGAGAAAAATTAACCGAAATTTTTGAAGAAATCTCTATACAGACTTTAAATTCAAATAAGGATCCTTTAACCAAGAGAACAAGAAAGGAAAGTTGTGAAGAAACATACGAAGTTTTAGAAGAAAACTCAACACCAAATACTTCCACAGATTTCAATCAAGAATCTTGTGAAACAACTTTAATAAATCCTTTACAGGAATCTAAAGATCTGGAAGAAATTCCAAAGAAAATTTCTTTAGTATTTGAGTTTAGTGCAAAATCTCTAAATCCAAATGAGAACTCTGGCGGAAATTTAAAACCACAAGATGATTCCATAATAGATGAACTTTACTCTAATATTTTGGAGTTAGAAACTAGCAACAATCATTTAACGAACATGGAGAACAAATCTGAAAACTCTAAAGGAAAATCTGTTAAAAGAAAAGTTGAGAGATATTCGGAGCTGGATAACGTATCAGCAGCTGAAACAATTAAAGCAGATGCTAAAGAAATTGCTTTAGATAAATCCCCTGAAGAGACAAATTACCACTTTAAAGAGGGTATCAATAAAAATATCAAACAAACTTTGGTTACCCAATATTTTGGAAATAAAAAACTTAAAGCTGAATTAGAAAATCACGTTGATAAACAACAAACTTTAGTTGTTGACGAAATCTCTGATCATAATTCTAATAACAGCTATATGCTACAAGTGACCACCAGTAATATTTTAGATACTACATCACTTAATTCTTATGATGACTTAAATACTCCCGCACCCTCTAACCTAAGCTCCGAAAACAATTCTCCTAGCAAGGACGAATCTTCACCTCAAACTGATAGACCTTTGTCCCCTCTTTCCCCCAAAACCGAAGAGGAACATTTTGAATTTTATGAACCTAAAGAGAAACTTAACAAAAATCATATTAGCCATTTGATAAAACTCTATCGTGAACATCCCCGTCTCTGGGATCAATCTCATCCCGATTTCTGTGAACCCCAAGTATGTCGCAAATCTTGGCAACAAATCACCGATCAATGGAATGATTTTTGCAAACGTAAATTCACTACAGCCGAAGTACGTATACGTATAAGTACTCTCTGTCAACGTTACTTACAGGAAAGAGAACGTTTAGCTTTAGAGGGAGAGTTAGATGAGGCTGCCAAATTTCCCTATTACGAACAAATGCAATTCTTGGAGCAACAAAAATCTCTACAAAAACGACGTGATCTTTATGAACAACAAAATGAGAAGTTATTGGAAATCTATCAACATTTTCCTGTACTCTGGCATGTCAGCTGTTATAAATTGAGACAAGCCAAAGAGAGAGCCCAAGCTTTTGAGAATATAAGCAAAGCTTTGAAATTATGTTCCATACACTTATCACCCATGGCAGTACAAAAACGTATACGTTCTCTGAGAAAGTGTTACCGTTTGGAGAAAATACGCTTTTTACATGCTCAAGTAGAGCAGACGCCATTTGAAACGGAATTTCGTCATTATGAGAGTATGCAATTTTTGGATAAACATATAGATCCATTTGTTTGCCGTATTTGTGGTAAAATATTTGAAAATTTGGTAGGTTTTCGTGAGCATTTGGAGATGGAAAATCATGGTAATGTGCTGCAAGAAGATAGTGAGAGTGAAAGTGATGAAGAGAGAGGGGAAAAAGAGGAAAATGATATGATTTCAAATTCGGTAAATGAAATAGCTAATAAACAAATACAAACTATATCTGAAAACAATAACTCCTCTAATTGTAATTCGCCCACAATAATGGAAATTGAAAATCCTGATGATATTTTGCAATCATTTACTCCTTTACCCTCAACACCGATACCTGAACTGGATTCTGTCTCCAATTTAAATCTAGAAACTTTAGAAAATCAGCCATATTCAAATTTTACCTCTACATCAAGTCCTGTTTTACCACCTGAAACAAATTTAAATCTGGAAATTTTAGATCATGATTTGCCTATCATACAAGAAGTTTTAATATTTCCTTCAAATACACCTCCCGAACCTTTAATAGATGTTGAACATATAGAAGAAGATCAGCTAATAGAAGAGATAATGGAAACAGTAACCAGTAATGATAGTTTTACCAATCAATCATTGGATCAGGTAGGATTTGGAAAAAAATATAATTTAATTTTACATAAAAAAAATTAAATTAATTTTTTCTACTTTTAGTTTATAAACTCGGCCACAAATTGTGAGGAAATAACAACAAATACTAACCTCAACAATTTTAACTCGCTATTTAGTAATATTTCCCCTGAACAGCAAGAAAATTGTTTAACAACAAACAAAATCTTAGAAATTGAAAATGAAGCAAATAAATCCGAACAAAGTATAGCCATTTCCTCAGAACAAGAACAATATAAATGTATTGAAAATGTAAGTTATTAAAATTTCATATTTAATATATTTTCTATTTCACTAAATATATCTTCATTTCAATAATAAATATTTCCATTTCTTTCAGCCCCTGGTAGTTAAAGTCCAATGTGCCGATTTTTCCTTAGATCTTAACCTAAACCCTGAATCTTCACAACCCTCTAATCCTTCCCCAACTGAATCTGATAATGAATTTTGTACCTCTGCCGAGGTACAAACTATTCCCCTGCCCGATCATCAAATCCATAAAATGATTGAATTATATCGTAAATATCCTCAACTATGGAATCCCAATCATCTGGACTACAATTCACGTAATTTGAGACGTCAGGCCTGGTGTGCACTAACAACGGAATTTAATAACGCCGTCGGTAAACAATTCTCCTGGCGTACTATGCATCGTAAATTAACGGATTATGCTAAATATTATAAGAAATTAATAACGGAACAAAAGGATTATGAAGAATTGGAGAATAAGTGGACTTTTTATGAGGATTTCAAGTTTATGGATGATGTGGTAAGTGAAATTTAAACAAGGACGGGAATTTGTTAAGGATCATAAAGATTATAGTGTAAACTATAATAGTTTACTCTATTAATTTAATTTCTATATATACTATAGTTTACACTATGGTCTATTCTATAGTTCACACTATAGTCTATACTATAGTTTACACTATAGTCTATACTATAGTTTACACTATAGTCTATACTATCGTTCACACTATAGCCTATACTATTGTTTACACTATAATCTATACTATAGTTTACACTATAGTCTATACTATAGTTTACGCTATAGTCTATACTATAGTTAACACTATAGTCTATACTATAGTTTACACTATAGTCTATACTATAGTTTACACTATAGTCTATACTATAGTTTACACTATAGTCTATACTATAGTTTACACTATAGTCTATACTACAGTTTACACTAAAGTCTATAATATATTTTACACTATAGTCTACACCATAGTTTACATTAAAGTCTATACTATGGTTTCACTATAGTCTATACTATAGTTCACACTATAGCCTATACTATTGTTTACACTATAGTCTATACTATAGTCTATACTATAGTTTACGCTATAGTCTATACTATAGTTAACACTATAGTCTATACTATAGTTTACACTATAGTCTATACTATAGTTTACACTATTGTCTATACTATAGTTTACACTATAGTCTATACTATAGTTTACACTATAGTCTATACTATAGTTTACACTATAGTCTATACTATAGTTTACACTATAGTCTATACTATAGTTTACACTATATTCGACACTATAGTTTACACTATAGTCTATACTATAGTTTACACTATAGTCTATATTATAGTTTACACTATAGTCTATACTATAGTTTACACTAAAGTCTATAATATAGTTTACACTATAGCCTATACTATAGTTTACACTATAGTCTATACTATAATTTACACTATAGTCTATACTATAGTTTACACTATAGTCTATAATATAGTTTACACTATAGCCTATACTATAGTTTACACTATAGTCTATATTATAGTTTACACTATAATCTATACTATAGTATACATTATAGTCTATACTATAGTTTACATTATAGTCTATACTATAGTTTAAACTATAGTCTATACTATAGTTTACATTATAGTCTATACTATAGTTTACACTATAGTCTATACTATAGTTTACACTTTTTATACTATAGTTTACACTATAGTCGACACTATAGCTTACACTATAGTCTATAATTTAGTTTACACTATAGTCTATACTATAGTTTACACTAAAGTCTATAATATAGTTTACACTATAGCCTATACTATAGTTTACACTATAGTCTATACTATAGTTTACACTATAGTCTATACTATAGTTTACACTATAGTCTATACTATAGTTTACACTATAGTCTATACTATAGTTTACACTATAGTCTATACTATAGTTTACACTATTGTCTATACTATAGTTTACACTATAGTCTATACTATAGTTTACACTATAGTCTATACTATAGTTTACACTATAGTTTATACTATAGTTTACACTATAGTCTATACTATAGTTTACACTATAGTCTATACTATAGTTTACACTATAGTCTATACTATAGTTTACACTATAGTCTATACTATAGTTTACACTATAGTCGACACTATAGCTTACACTATAGTCTATAATTTAGTTTACACTATAGTCTATACTATAGTTTACACTAAAGTCTATAATATAGTTTACACTATAGCCTATACTATAGTTTACACTATAGTCTATACTATAGTTTACACTATAGTCTATACTATAGTTTACACTATAGTCTATACTATAGTTTACACTATAGTCTATACTATAGTTTACACTATAGTCTATACTATAGTTTACATTTTAGTCTATAATATAGTTTACACTATAGTCGACACTATAGCTTACACTATAGTCTATAATTTAGTTTACACTATAGTCTATACTATAGTTTACACTAAAGTCTATAATATAGTTTACACTATAGCCTATACTATAGTTTACACTATAGTCTATACTATAGTTTACACTATAGTCTATACTATAGTTTACACTATAGTCTATACTATAGTTTACACTATAGTCTATACTATAGTTTACACTATAGTCTATACTATAGTTTACACTATTGTCTATACTATAGTTTACACTATAGTCTATACTATAGTTTACACTATAGTTTATACTATAGTTTACACTATAGTCTATACTATAGTTTACACTATAGTCTATACTATAGTTTACACTATAGTCTATACTATAGTTTACACTATAGTCTATACTATAGTTTACACTATAGTCTATACTATAGTTTACACTATAGTCTATACTATAGTTTACATTTTAGTCTATACTATAGTTTACACTATAGTCTATACTATAGTTTTCACTACAGTCTATACTATAGTTTACACTATAGTCTATGCTATAGTTTACACTATACTCTATACTATAGTTTACAATATAGTCTATACTATAGTTTACACTATAGTATAGACTATAATGTAAACTATAGTTTATAGTTTGGACTGTAGTATAAACTATTGTCTAGTCTATAGTGTAAACAGTAGTATTTAGTTACCATGCTAAAATTTTCATTCAAACTCGAAATTTCTCTCTATTTCCAGATTGTTGTCCATGACGAATTACAGCGCACTGTTCATCATCGTGATAATAATTTCAAAATTATTTCCATCTATAAAACTTTTCCTCAACTATGGGATATTAAACATCCCGATTACAATAAACGCACTATTAAACAGCGCAATTTTGAACTAATGTGTAATCGTCTCCAAGAAGAAAACAATCTTCAAATAACAACAGAACGTTTAAAAAATCGTCTCATCGAACTGAGAGCTCAATATAGATTAGCCAAAAAGCAACGTTTAAAATGTGAAAAAAATGAGCAAACATTCTCTACCGATTTTGAATTTTACGAAGCTCTCAACTTTCTGGATCCCCATATAGATCCCTTCATATGTATATGTAAAATAGAATTTAAAAAACTTACCGATTACAATCTTCATGTGAAAAGAGAACATGAAAAGAAAACTGCCACGAGAAAACGTACCATTTCCTTATTGGCGCATGTACCAGGAGAGGATACAAATTTAGAAAATATTTGTCATATATGTGGCATTAAATTTACTACACGTAGCAACTTAGTACATCATATTAAACGTCATGAGGGCATTAAGAATTATGAATGTACTATATGTACGAAAAAGTTTTATGCATCTCACCCTTTAAAAGTTCACATAAGATCACATACTAAGGAATGTCCTTATACATGTGAAAAATGTGGTGTATCCTTTGTTAGTGCTAGTAAATTGAATCAACATGTCAAACGTCATTTGGATAGAAAAGATTATCAATGTGATTATTGTCCTAAGGCATTTTATACGGGCTTTGAAAAGGATCGTCATGAAAAGAGACATTTAAATATAAGAGAAAAAGTATGTCCCATTTGTGGTAAAACATTTGTGGCGGGATCTTCATATTATGCTCACATGATGTTGCATAGTGATACAAAACGTTATGAGTGTGATAAATGTGACATGAAATTTGCTCAATATGCTGGTTTATATAAGCATAAAAAAAGATATCATTAACATAGTTAAGGGGATTAGATTATAGATAAGTTATTTTATATAATTTAATTTATTATGTAATAAAGTTTAAATAATATTTATTTTAAAAAAATTCTTGCCTTATTTTTTGGAATTTTAGCAATACAACAACAAATTTCTACAAAATTTATTAATTTAAATGTTCGGTTTAGAAATGAAATGTTATCTTGAGAATTCAATTTTATTATGAATTCTATTTAATGACTTATTATTATTTGCAATTAAAAACCCCTGGGTTTATTTAAAATAAATAAACCAATATTTTTTTAAAATCAGAAACGTAACAAAAGTTCTTAAATTTAAACATTTTTATTTAAAAAAAGTCTAAAATGTAAGATACAATAATCCTAAATTAATATAAATTTTAATAAATTAATTGTAACAAAATTAAATACCAACCTAATGTATTTATTTGAAAGACTAACTATAGCCTGAAGTAGACTACATACAACACTATTGATTAGACTTTAGACTAGACTGTGACTACACTTTGCCCTAGACTATAGACTGGACTACAGACTAGATTATAGGCTAGACTATAAATTAGATTATAGGCTAGACTATAAATTAGATTATAGGCTAGACTATAAATTAGACTAGACTATAGAATAGACTAGACTATGGGCTAAACTAAAGACTATGCTGTATACTATAATATAGACTAGACAATTTTTTTTTTTTACTTTATAGGTTTGGAATCTTCAAAAGATGTATTCAGCCCCTACTGAAAAAAATGCACGACTCACCCAAGCGTCTACGTAATAAACTACACCCCCATTGAGCATTTCACTCCGGGGGACTAACAATTGTTATTATTTCACATTTTACGGAAAATTCCTATTTGTTAGCCACTTTGGCTAACAATGCGTAAATTTTTCTACTTCTCTTAGAGTCACATACAGAAATCCCTCCAGGATTTGCGTTTTGCATTCCTGAATAGATTCCTGAAAGAGTTCAGAAATGCTTTGTAGAGTGACCAGTCACCAGTACTCTTAGCCTCATTGAACGGCGACCACCAGGGCGGTTTAACCTCTATGTCTAGAGAGTTAACATGTGCGTACGGTGACTTCCCTGAAGAATTCCGCAAAATTAGTTACAGCCACATCCAGTTCTCTAATATTATAAATAACCGGGGGCTGTGAAAAAAAATTAGCCAGGATTTTTTTCTGCTCCTCCCACCTAGTTCTCTTCCTATTTAGAAATGGTTTTGCTAAAATTGTCATTCCCTGAATGGAGAATTCAATATAACGGTAATCAGACAGAGAACAATCATTAGATACTCTCGAATTTTCAGTTAACTGTTGATGTGTTGCGCTAATTATAGTAATGTGAAGAACCTCCGTTTTGTTTGCAACTATAAAGGTAGGTTCTGAACCCTTGTTGACTACTACTGGATTAATACCAAGTAAGAAGTCTAAAATACAATCACTTCTGATGTTAGTGTCAGTACTCCCCAAATATGATGGGCGTTTACATTGGCTCCGATGATAATGGGAGCCTGCAGGTTTTTAGCTACCATTGCCATGTCATGGAGGTGGAGGGTACACGTGTTCATGCGCCAAATAGCAGGAGATTAGTCAGACAACAGTGTCTCCTGTCTCACAGGCCGCAGTTACCATATCTGCATCGCTATAATCAGATAGGAAAATATTAAGGTGGTTTTTAGCCAAAATACAAGATCTTAAGTTACCTGTGCAGTTTGCATATAAAAGCTACAAGCCTTTTGCACAAAGTCCAAGAATTCAATCCGTTATGGGTCCACGGCTGCTGGATCAGCGTGACATCCTCGCCTCGCTCAGCGGATACTGCCTTGGAGTGGTGAAGATTAATTTGAAGCTATTAGATCGTACACGAACGTAAAGTCGCCTTCTTTTGAGTCGGAACACAGAAGCGCGTTTTCGTCCTCCACTACTTTCAGTCGACCAAAGAGTTCCCAAATCTTTTCAGGATAAGATTGAGGAGCTTCTATGGCAACCGAAGGTGTAGTGTCGTCGGCTGAGATTGAAGATGCGTCATCTCCTGGCGAGTCCTCTAGCTTGATAATAGAGGCAACGGTATCAGGCTTGTTGTCATCCCATGCAATAGGAACCCAGAGCTTTCACTAGTGCATGCCAGTAATTTGATCTGGCCTTGAAACCAGTCAGCATCATCGTGGCCTTCATTCCTCAATATTATATGTATTTTTTGGAAATTGATTCGATCTTCTAACATGATGCCCAATTATTTTATTACCTCTAAAGATTCGATTGTGATGGCGCCAAACAATCAACAAAGACCTATTAGAAAAGTAATTCTTGATAATTTTAAATATTTTCCTATAGTAAACATATAACTCTATATGACTACGGTTCTCCCAGGATTATTCCTGTCTTAGGTATAAGAATGAGTTTCTGTCTCTTCCATCTATCTGGGAATATGCCATCTTTCAGGCTTTTTTCAAAAAGACGAGCAAATAGCTCAAGTCTTAACAGTAACGCCAATCTATGGGCTTTATTAGAGACACAGTCTAGACCTGAAGCTTTATTTTCTCCCATCTTTGAGCTCATGTTCATAATTTCCTTTTCAGTGATCTGGATTTCATATTGATCCATGGGAGCTGGAAAATCCGTATAAGTATCTCCTTATGGAAACAGAACTTCTACTATTTTATCAATAAGGATTGGGCAGGTTATTTTCTGCGATTTCTTTCCCTTAAGTCGTGACATTACCAATATGATAAGCCGCATGGGTTGGAGTTGGCTTCCTTGCATAGTTTATTAAAAGACAAAAATGCGAAGGTCTTTCCTGACATGCCTCTAGAATGCTAGAATCCTGTCGATACTCACTATTAACTCTTGTCCCTTTTTCTTTGTTATAATTTAAATATTGATATTTATTTTATTTTTTCTTTTTTTTAAATACTTATTTACCAAATTGCATTTAATATATTAAAGGTAAACATTTTAAAAAATATGTATGCTTAATTTACTTTTTTTTATAAAACAAAAAGAACAAACAGAAGCTTAAATGAAAATATTACATTAATAAGATTTGTAAATATTTCATAGAAATTAAGATCATTTGGAAAAACGCTTCTGTTGTCTTAGACGATAAATATCATTTACAGGTGGAGCAGGGGCGGGGGTTTCTTCATCACTATCATCACCACCCGGTAGCATACGTCGACGTTTAACACCCGTACCACCAGAAGTATCACCCGCCAAAGTGCTTTCATCCACAATCCAGTGAACAGATTTAGCCAAATCAAAGATTTTGATATCGCAACCAGGATCGCCGGAGGGTAAGGGGGCAGCTAAAGTTAGAAAAAAAATTTAGCAAAAAATCTTAGTTATCAGGTTAAAAACTTACCATCTGTTAACTTAATACGATTAAATATGTCAAACAACATTTCTATAGAAACAAAAGGTCCTCTAAAGCAAATTGGTGGTGGTAAAGTGGCACATAAGGCTGCCAAGGCAGGAGGTTGAGGAAATGTGCCACCTGCCAAAGGATGAGCTCCAGGATAAGCATTAGCTTTGGGTTTAAAAGGTATATATTGAGCAAAATCTGGTTTAGGTAATTGCACAGTAGGCTCAGCCTCAGGTTCTTCTTTAACAGCTGGAGCTCCAGGAGCACCAGGAACTGTGGGTAATTTATTGGTAGTTATGCCTACATTCTAAGGGAAAATAAAGAAATCTATAAAAATGATCATATTTTAAAAATTACTTAAGAAAAATTTACCTCCGTATAACCTATAGATCTTAATTCTACTGTGGTACAGGGATATAAATCCAAAAATTTATAACGATCTACCAATTGTGCCGTTTCTTTGCCTTCATATTCTTTAAGCTGTTAAAAAAATTATTAATATTAATATAAATTCCTTTTATTTTGATAATATTACTCACATTCTCCAACACTGCACTTCTTCTTCGTTCCACCTTAACAATACTGGACAAATCGCCTATATTTGATTCGAATTCTAAAAATCGATTCCATACATTTACACTCAACTGTGGCGTTAATCCCCCTGAAGACAAAACACGCTCAAATAACACTCTAGTATTGTTGTCTTCATTTAAATGTGATAAGTAGTCAATGTAACACATAACATATTCGGGACTTCCACCAAAACGTTTAAGACCCAATTCAAATATACGAAATGCTATATCTTTATCTTTCGAACAATAATATTCCATGAGGGCAGCCGCCACAAAGACATGATAACGCGAACGTATATCTTCACGGGCTTTTTTGAAAATTGCACGAGCTGATTTTATGCCTTCAGCACGACGGGCAAATTTCATATATTGGACATAGGCCTGGAGGAAAAAATATAATATAGTGACAAAATTAAATAATTTATCTAAAATTGCTTTTGAATTTGAAAACAATAATAATTTAATATCCGAATATTCGAACTTCATTTCGAAATTCGAAAATAATTAAAAATTGATTAAAATATTATTTTTAATTCAAAAATTTTAATATTTTGAAAACATTTTGCTGAAATGTAATTTTTTGCAAAATTTGAAAAATCACCACAAAATAATGTAAAATTGCTCTTAAACAAGAAAACAATAATACTTTAGAACATTTTTGCTAAAAAAAAAAATAATTTTGCGATATTCGAAAATTCGAACTAAATTTCGAAATTCTAAAAATAATTAAAAATAAATTAGAAAAATTATTTTGTAATGCAAAAATTTTAATATTTTAAAGAAATTTAACATAAACGTGATTTTTTGTAATTTTCGAAAATTTGAACTTATTTTCGAAATTTGAAAAATCACCACAAAATAATCTAAAATTTATTTTAAACAAGAAAACAACAATAATTTATTACATTTTTGCTAAAAAAAACAATTTTTGCAATGTTCGAAAATTCGAACTTAATTTCGAAATTCTAAAAATAATTAAAATATTATCTTTTAACAAAAAAAATTTAATATTTTAAAGTAATTTAGCAGAAATATGATTTTTTGCTTTTTTCGAAAATTCGAACTTATTGTTGAAATTTAAAAAATCAACACAAAATAATCTAAAATTGCTTTTAAACAAAAAAACAATAATTTAGAAAAAGTTTTATAAAAAAAAAATATATATATATATATATTTTTGCAATTCGAATTTAATTTCGAAATTCGATAAATTATTACAAATTTATCTAAAATATTAATTCGAAAATTATAACATTTTAAAGAAATTTAGCAAAAGTATGCTTTTAAGCAATTTTCGAAAATTCGAACTTAATTTCGAAATTTGAGTAAAACATCATAAAATAATAAAATCGCCTTAGAATAAGAAGATAGATAATATTACTTTATAAAATTGATTTTTTACAATGTTCGAAAATTCGAACTTAATTTCGAAATTTTAATAAAACATCATAAAATGATCAAATCGCTTTAAGAAAACAATTATACTTTAGGAAAATTATATTTTTTTTTTACGTTAAATAGACGCTTTTAAATAATTGAAATTTTTCAGTTATTTTTGCACTTACCAATGTTGGATCTATATCCGGTATAGATAAAAACTTATTGTACATAGCATGTACTTTATCATATTTCATGCGTCCTTCTTCAAAATCAGCATATGCAAAATACAACAAAGCATTCTTATTAAGAACACCATTAATGGAACGTTCCAAAATGTTAGCACATTCATCGCCAAAGATTTTAGCTGCTTGGGTATCCTAAAGAGGGTTAGGAAAAGCAAAAGAATTGAATATTGAATATTAATAATATTATCAAAAATAATAAATAATTATATAAATATATTATAAGAAAAACACACACATTAATAAAACGATGTCATTATAAGCATCAAAGAAATTGCATTTTTTGTCACATAAATAAATTCAAATTTTAAATTAAGACAAAATTAAATTGAGATAAAATTTAAATTAGAAAAATATAATTACATCAAATTCACTTTTTCCAAGGTTTTTAAATTTAAAATTATAAACATTTATTTGACTTTCCAATACTTTAAATATCATTTTTTTAATGCAAGTTCTTCAATACAAATAGACATCTTTTTTGTTTGCGAAATAAAAAGATCCATTTGTTTTTTGTGTTTTTAAGCTATTATGAGATTTGAAAATCTCAAAATTTATTAACTGTTTTTTGTAGTAGGCTTTCATTAATGTTAAAGACAAAGCCATTATAAGGCAGTTCCACTGAAATTGAGAAATTTTATGGTATAAAAACACTATACGCACTCCTTTATCAGCTAAAGCTTTAGAGCTTTGATCTAAAAATTGTGCTGCTTGATGCCACACGGCTGGATGATGAGTTAATACCAATAAACACTGTTCGGTGGCAAACATAACACGTCGTGTAATAAGAGCCGTATCCTCGGTTCTTAAGGGATTAGATTTTTCAAATGCAATAAATTTTTTCCAAAGTTCAACCTATTAAAAAAAAAAAAAAAAATGAAATATTTTTTATAGAAATTCCGCAAAAAGAATTATAGAAGATAAACAATAAACCTGTTTAACTTCCTCTTTGGTTAGAGTAGGTGGTATGGCGGGTAGATTGCGATTAAGACCTTTAGTAATATTCTCCAATTCTTTAGCCACTCGTCGGGCATTCATATAGTCTCTGTTTAAGAAAATAAATATTATTATAACTTTAATGATCGCTTTAAAGATGTCTACTTACTTGGATCTTTCCAAACTCATTTTTTCTGATATTATAGGATTAATATTATGCTCAAATGCTATATAATCTTTCCACAAAATTTCTATGCCTATTATGGGCGTTATAACCGCTTTTTGGTAGACTCTTCTAACAGCGGTAATTTTTTGGTTTTCGGCATAACTGCCTACAGCCTCCACGCTGCGCAGAAAGGAAATGTAGTCCTGCCAAATGGAAAATGAATGCAAATCCATGCCTATTTTTTCCAAAGCAAAATCATAAGCCTGAGCCAATTTTTCCCTAGAAATAAAATAATTAAAATTAAAAAATTAAAAAATTAAAAAATAATTATTACTCATCATCTTTTACTCACTTGTGTGTACTTAAACCCGCCTTAGTTTCCTTAACATATGTTAAATACAATTTCCACAAATCAATATTCAAAATTTTTACCAACGATCGCTGGAACAACTTTTCCACTCTTTCAAAATTTCTACCCTTCATTTCCTGTTCTATATAAATTTTCCAATAGCGTGCCGTGGTAGGAAATACATTAACCAAAGATTCATATAGAGTGCGCACCTCATTGACGGGCCTTGTCTGAGCCTCACGCAACAATGTGGACCAAGATTCTATATCATAAGGACGCATTTCTACCACTTGTTGGGCACGTACCAAACGTTCGTGACCCCATTCCTTTAAAAAACATGAACAATATTTAATAAAAATTCCATAATATTCACAAAAATTATTAAAATTTACTTACAATATCAATTTTAATTTGATCCCGCACCGACATGTTGGCTTAAAATGTCTTTTAGGTTTTTCTTTATTAATTCGCCAAGAAATCACAAGATTTCTTTAATTTAATAAAATAGGTATAATAAAATTTATATTTTATTATTTAAAAGTTAATAAATATTATTATTTTTTATATTTTTACGAAAAATTATTAGAAAAATGCCGCTTTAACAAACTCACAGCGTTGTGTTGAAAAAAATTTAATTGCAAATGTCAAAAACCACCTTTTTTTGTCAAAAGAAACGTTGTGGAAAAAAAACAGAATAGCGATGCCATATTTTATATTTTGCTACAAAGCCGATGAAAATATTTTAACGCCGAAATATATATTTTTTAATAAAATTAATATTTTTTATGCTTGAATTGTATAATTGATAAATGTATTCTGCGGAAAATAAACTCTTAACAGAATTAATGCATCTATTATCTATTTAAATTTTAAAAAGTGATTTAAAGAAAAAAGCCTTTCGAACCTTTGGATATGTTAATTTTGAATATTTTCATTTATGGAAAATATTATATTTTCTTGAATTTTATCAAAATCGATGTATATACTTTTTGCCTTTTATTTCAATATTTACTTTTTATTATATTTTTTCCCATAAATTATTTATTTTTCTAAAAAATATTCGCTCTGATTTAAACAAATATTTTTTTAATACAAATTTTTCAATAAACGTTATTTTTATTTTAATAACAGTTTTTTTCTATTGCTCTAAATCAATTGGCTTTGTATTAAATTATAGAAATATTTTACAAAAAATAATTGCTATTATTCGAAAAGTGGTCACTAATACATATTTTAAAAAGTTTGCACTTTTTGAAAATTTCTGAAAAAAGTTTCCAGTGGATCACTTGTAAAAAAAATTTATAATTATTAATATAATTATTAAAACAAATTTACACTTTTTTTTTTTGCAAATTTTAACTTTTATTTCTTAAATTGTGAAAAAAAGTACTATTTTTTTAGAAAAGTTGGCATATTTTTGAAAATGTACTTTGTTCAAAAATTTAAAGTCTTTTAAAAAATGTTTAAGAATTTTCAAAACTGTGAAAATATAACATTAATTTTGATTGAATTTGTACTTTAAAAAATTTACCATTTTAGAAAATGTATATATTTTAAAATTGTACCTTTTTTAAGTGAAATTGTTAATTAGTTATTTTTTAAGAAATTTGCCCCTTTGGGAAAGTTAGTTTTTAAGATTTACATGAAAAATAACTTTTTCAAACTTGTATAAATAATTACTTTTTAAAATTTGAACTTTATATGTATAAAAAATAATTTTTTTTTTTTTATGTCCCTTTTTTTTGAAAATTGGTATATTTTATTAAAATTTGTTGTAGAAATTTATATTTTATTGAAAAGGTACCATTTTTTTTTAACAATGGATATATATTTTTTATTAATAAAACTTATTTTTTAAGATTTATTAACTTTTTTATTTTTTAATTAAATTTATTCAGAAAAAGGTAATTTTTAATGTAATAATTATTTAATTTAATAATAGTGTTTCAGAAATATTTGCGCTTTTGGAAATTTGTTATTTTGTTTTAAATAGTTTTGAAAATTGTAACACTGTTTTTTGAATGGTACAATACAACTTTATACAATATTTCTGCAAACATTTTTTTTTTTGTTTAATTTTTACTTTTTTAAATGTATATTAAAAAAATCACCAATAAATTACGTGTATGAAAATCTTTAACAAAAGGAAAAAAGTATCCAATTTTTAATAAATAAACAAATTACTAATACGAGTAAATAGACCAGTAAAATTAAGTATTGTTTTTTTTTTTTTTTTTTTTTAATTTAATATTTAGTTTTTGCAAATTTGTATTCGGATTTTTTAATCATTATTATTAAAATTTACATAAATATATATATATATATATATATTTTTTTTTTTTTGTTTTTTTTTTTTTTTTTTTTTTTTTTTGCAATTCAACTATACGATTTATTTATGTATATAGAACATTTTATAAAGTAAATATTTTTAATATACTCTTAATCACCTTTTATTTGCAGACGTTTTATATAAAAATATGTTATATTAATTTTAAAGAATTTTCCTTGCCGATAAGTTAATTTACCCCCTGTTTTTAGAAAACGAAAGAAAAATTCGCTTCGACAATTTATTTAATTTACTTATCCTTGCCGATAAGTAAATTTACCCCCTGTTTTTATAAAACGAAAGAAAAACTCGTTTCGACAATTTATATTGAAAACAACAAATAAATTCGATATTTATTTATTGTTTTCCATACAATTCGTTTCGTCAAGAATTTTTCATTCGTTTTATAAAAAAGGGGGTTAATTAACTAACAATTTAAAATCTAACACCATTATTTAATTTCTTATTTAATGTCAAATTAAATTGTAATTCTCCCTTCAACACCTATTATTCAAAATACCAATAACCGTTAAATTAACCCATATTACCATTTGGCATTACTATTTATTACTCTCTTTCACATTTTCCCCGTGTATTTGACAATCAGCTGTTTGCCAAACGGCCTTGTAAACGTCACTTTTGATATTTTTGACAATGAATCAGTGAGGTGTTTATAAAAAAATATTTTCTGTATTGACGAACGAAAAAGCTGGAAAAAATTACGAAAAAAAAAACACGAAAAACAAAAATTTTAGTGAAGATTTTTACAAAATAAAGTCTGCAAAATGGCAGACAAATTTTCCTATCAAAGGACCGTGCAAAGTTTGGCCCGAGTGCTGGCGCAAATAAAACCAACGCCCTGGGAAAAGGTAAAGAAAATTGCGTTGTTTTTCCTTTAGATAATGAGACTTCTATTGGCCATATTAAATTAAGAAATATTGACTTTTCAACTGTTATTGTTTTGCGCTACTTAAAAAATGTAATGGAATTTGACCTTTGCTAATTATAAAGATAAAAACTAATGCATTTTTGTTAGCCAAAATTTATTATTAATAATTTTTTTATTGTTTTTGTTTAGGTTCAGGCCTTATTTCGCTATTGCCCTCAAGAAAATGCAGCCGGGGTATTTTGTTTAGATTCTCGTTCACAAGATGCTGTCATAGCCTTGGGCTTATATTTCCTAGAAAGTGGCTGTCAACATGAAGAACGCATTGTTCCCTATTTATTAAGATTGGCTAAGTGTTTACCCAAAGCAGTCTGGGTGGATGATGGCAAATGGAGTAAAAGTGATAGTAAGTTTGTTTGAGTGATTAATATAACCTTTTGTTTCTTTTTTTTTTTCTTATTGTGTAAGATGATTAATGCGGTTTTGCTAAATAAGACATGTTGACTTATTAAAATTCAAGCCACAGATATTCAAATTTGTTAAATTGAGATTTTTTTAATAATTAACCATTTTGAGCTTTTTAATTAAATTAGAAAAAATTGCATGATTTTAAAGTTGCTTCATTAGAATTTGTATGACTTCTTTAAGTTTGCGTCATTAAAAAAACTATACAAAATAGTTAAAGCGAATAAAACTTGTTTCCAAAACATTTAAATTGTATATTGAACTTGAAATATTTAATGTACTTTTAAAAACTTAATATTATTTTTAACGATTTTTTTTTTGTTACGGATAATTTTGGATAAAACGGATAATAATTTTCTCATTGTTAATATCATAAATTTTAATACAAGAACACTTTAATATAAAATATTCGCAACAATTTATAGGTTTTAACGATTTTGTATCACGGATAAAATTGGATAAATCGGATATAATATATTCTTATTTTGTTTATCATACCTTTTAACATCCGATAACATTAGCTAACATTAGGTTAAAATTTTTTAGTTTTTAATGCTTTTTTTTTATCGAGGATAAACTTGGATAAAATGGATAACACTTTCTTACGATTTATATCATAAATTTTGCTATTCAAAAATATTTTGGTATAAAAAATTTACAACAATTTTAAGTTTTTAATAATATATTTCATCTCGGACAAACTTGAATAAAACGGATAACACATTTCTAATTATTTATATTATTAATATTAATATTCGAATAAAATATTTGTTTAAAATTGTTAAATTTTAATGCTTTTTTTCTTCATGGATAAACTTGGATAAAACTGATAAAATTTTTCTTATGAATTATATCATAAATTTTTATATTCAAATGCCTTGGTATAAAAAAAATAAAATTTTTAAGTTTTTAATTATATATTTCATCTCGGATAAAATGGATAACAATTTTTTCTTTGTTTTTATCATAAAGAAAATATTTAAGTATAAAATATGAACTAATTTCTATGGCTACTACTTGGAACACTTCACATGTTGTTCTTTTTATTTCTTCTTTCTCTCTCAAACTATTTTTGTTTTTTTTTTTTAATTCTTAAATTTATGCATATTATGTATATTATTTTAGAATTATATTATTTTATATACAAATAGTATTCAGGAATTTACTTTGTAATATATATTTATTGGCCTCTAAAGGTTTTTTATATTACTCTGTTATAAATAAATGTTTCAATTTTATAATGAGTTTTATATTGCGGATAAACTTGGATAAAATGGATAAAATTTTGTTTATTGTTATATTATAAATTTTAATAAAATTTTTGCTTTAAAAGATAATTTTCTGTAGGTATAAGATTGATAAAACGGATATTATGATAATCATAAATTTATTATTTATTTATTTTATTATTATTATTTTTTTTTTTTTTTTTAATTTTATTAATAATTTTAATTTTCTTTCTTTTCAGGAATTCCATCTGCCGAAAAATTCAGTTTCTGCTTAAACACTTTACTCTCCGACATTGTGGTCAAATGTCCCGATTTACGCGAAGAAATTATTTTAAATCAAGTAGAAACTTTGGGCGCTCTTGCCAATATCATCAAATCTAGCAAAGAAAGTAGCTCAGCTCCACCACCCATCATCTTATGCAAAGCTACTGTGCCTCTTCTATTTGGTTTGGCTCGTTCTATGGGACGTTATGCATCTCATGATCCACCCTTACTATGTCGCATTTACCCACGAGAAGAAATGCCAGTGGTTCGACCTAATTCACGTGATGGTGGCAGTTATAGTTCTAATGAACGTATAGCATTCACACAATTTCGTCCTATAATACCACGCTCTATGTCGGGTAGTTTAAGTCAGGATTCCAATGATATACGTATGCGTCAAATATCGGTTATATCTAATCTACATAAACAAAAACCTCAATTACATACCTATTTTTCGGTACCCTACGATCCACGCACTCATTTTTTTACTCGTTATGGTTCCAGTTTTAATCAATTTCCTAATATGCGTGTTACTGATACACCCACTAAGACCCAAAAACCCTTAACAATGCCACCCTTTCCTATACAACATTTACAAACCATTTTTGCGGTGGCTAAAAAACTTTTGACTAAAGAAAATCTAGAACATTTGGACGAACAAGCTAGTGATATATTTGCTTTACATCAAATTAAGGGTTATTGTTATAAAAGTTTTTCGGAAACTTTAAATCTAGTATTGGTGACCTTATTACGTGAAATATTACAGCATCAAATAGATTTACCAGCGCCCTTCACCAAAGATGTGCAGGAATTTGTTAAACGTTTGTTTTTAAATGGACAAACTGAATTACAAAATAAACAACAGGATCACGAACGTGAAAAGCGTGAAGAAAATGGCATACCGGTAGTTAATAAATATAAAGTTAATGTTATGGCCAATGCTGCCTGTGTGGATTTGTTGGTCTGGGCCATACGTGATGAAACCGGTAAGTTTTCGTTAAAGTTTCTTCTTTAATAAGGAATTTACTTAATTATAATGATATAAATTTTTATGTAGCTTTAGTTATATTTTCCAGTAGTAAAAATTTTATCTAAATTTATGTTTTTTTGTTTTTTTCTTTACAATTTTTTTTTTTTTTTAATTTTCAGTTGATGAGGAGTACAATGTACCTTCATTGCAGTATGCTTTATCTTATTTAATGCAAAAAGGTTTAATTTATTTTTTGTTGTGTTTGGTTTTTTATTTATTGAACAAACAATTATTGTTTCTCTTTCCGAATGTTTCCTTTTTTTGTAAATTTTTTTTAATTAAATTTATAAGTTTTTTCTCCTATTGTTTTATGTTTTCCCCTTTTTTCTATGTTTCTTTGCTATTATATTCCTATTGGTTTTAGTCTGTAGAATGATTTCTTTTGTATATTTTTATTTTAAATGTATAAAACAGTTGTCTATAAGATTAATTTCTGTACATAATTATATAATATTTAACTATTATGTCTGTTCTTACTATTATACAATTCATATTATAAATTAGATTGGTGGTTAAGATACATATAAACTGTCACTGAACAAAACAATGACTTTTTAAATCATATCCTTTTACGCTCACAATATACATACATCCGATTTTAATAAAAAATATACCATTAGAAATGTATTTTTCATAGAAGTGTTATAAACTAATAAATACGTTTATAGGCTCAAACTAACGAGCATCTGAAATTGTTAATTAAACTCACTTCTATTTTATTTCTCACGTCTATCATACAACTCTCTCAGAAAAATATTTTATCTGAAAATTAATTTTGATTTTAAGAAAATCTAGCGTTTTTAACAGAGTTTTTGTGCAATATTTTTGATGCTTTTTGAAAGGTCTTTTGTTTTTATTTTTATATTATAAAATTGTTAGGTAAAATTAAATAGTTTACTTGCATTATCAATAAATATCAGCCCATTTTGTTTTGCTATTTTTTTGGATATTCAATAACAGGCACCGTATCTGTTATGACTTTTATCATAAAATTGAAAGGATAGCAGTTATTTTTTCGTAATTCCGATTAATATTTGTTGTAAATAAGATACAATTAATTTTTTTATATCCTAAGTACACAAAATCGTCAAAATGAAAAAAAAGTCGCTGAAAAAATCAACAAAATTGGCTAAATGGACAAAAAAACGCTAAACAAAACACCCTCAAAATTAAAGCATCCCTAAACGGGGAAAAATCGTCAAAATAAAAAATCTCCAAAACGCTAAAACGAAAAAAAACTGCCAACGGTAAAAGAAAATTTCTTTCGAAAAAATCGCTAAATTTAAAATAATCAAGATGGAAAAAATCTTAAAAAAATAAAAAAACAAAACGGCAAAATGAATTCAAAAGTCTACAAAATTAAAAAATCCAGCCGAAACAAAAAAAAATTAAATGTAAAAAAAGAAAATTAAATAAAAAAATAAAAAACGCTGCAAAGAACAAATTTTTAAAAACGGAAAAATCACCAAAATAAAAAATAAAGATTTAAAAAAAAAAACTAAAAAAAAACAAAACTGAAAAAAAATACAAAAATGGTTTAAAAAAAAATATACGGAATAGAAAGAAAGTCTAAAATAAAAAACCCCAAAACTGAAAAAAGAAAAAAACTGCCAAAATTAAAAAATCGAAATAAACGAAACAATTGCCAAAATGAAAAAATGCACCAAAACGGAAAAAATCGGCAAAACAAAAAAATTCAAAAGAAGGTCTAAAATTAAAAAAACGCCAAAACTGAAAAAAAGGAACAAATTGAAAAAAAATCAAAATCGACTTAAATTAAAAATAAACGAAAAAATCGGTAAAATGAAAAAAAATTACCAAAACGAAAAAAATAGCCAAAATTAAAAATATTGAAAACAAATTCAAAACCGCAAAATTAAAAAAAAAAAAATCGCAAAAACTAAAAAAAAACAAAACTGAAAAATTTATACAACAGAAAGAAAACCGTCAAGACGTATTAAAAAAATTAAAATTAACGAAAAATCGCCAAAATTAAAAAATTTACAAAAACTACATAAAAAAAAAATACACCAAAATAATAAAAAACGGAAAAACAAAAAAAAAAACGCCTAAATTAAAAAAATGTCTCCAAAACGAAAAATATTTCTAAAAAAAATTAACAAAACAAAAAATATATAAAATTTTTTTTCCAAAACGAAAAAAACGACAAAATTAAAAAATCGTCAAAAAATAAACTAATAAAAAACCAAACCTGAAAAAATGCCAAAACAGACAAAAACGCTAAAACTAATAAAATATCGACAAAATTTAAAAAACTGCCAAAATGAAAAATTTCAAATAAACGAAAAAAAATTGCCAAAATGAAAAAAATAACCAAAACTGAATAAATCGCCAAAATAAAAACGAAATGAAAATGAAATGCAAAACAAAAAAATGCACGGTAAAATAAGAAAACGTCAAAATGAAAATATAAAGAAAATATAAAAAAACCGAGATGAAAAAACCGCCAGATTGAAAAATATCTCCAAAAAGAATAAAAAAAAATAACTAAAACGGAAAAAACGTCAAAAGAAAAAACGATAAAATAAAAAAATCCTAAAACGGAAAAAGCTCAAAAAAATGGTAAAGCTAACAAATCCGCCAAACGAAAAAAAATTGAAAAAATAATAAAAAATGTCAAATTAAAAAAAAATCAAAAATAAAAAAAATTTTCAACACGAAAAAATTGCAAAAAAATCAGAAATGAAAAAAAAAACGCCAGAAAGAAAAATCACGCCAAAGTTAAACACATTATAAGATCGAGATCTGTTAACAACTGTATACGCACCTTAACTCAGCTAAGACACCTTCGGGGGGAGCTGATATGGGTTCCAGGCCATACAACTGTATACGAGGCAACGAAATGGCGAATGAATGCGCAGCAAATGCATCGTCTTTGGATGGGATAATCGCTTTCGAAGACATTCTCACCCCTTTTGTTACTGTATCCAATACTCTTGATGAATGAGCGGTGAATGAAATGGAACTCGGGTGGTCCTCAATCACCACTTGTAGACTGTCACGGAGCAGAACTAGATCATTACTATCTCTTTATAGGATATCGATAAGGCTTCTTGTAGGGCACTGTATGATCGGGCGTATGTCGGAACATATGGGTTACCCAGGAAATAGAAGTTGCTTAGATGAGGAAGAGAAAGAATCCGTACAACACTTGTTATGCGAATGTCCAGCACTAAAAGGGCGTAGACTGAGATTTCTCGGTAGACAACACTTCCATTATCTGGATTGTCTCAATGACATGCCTTTGTCAAATCTGATTAGGTTTGTTAGGTGTACGGGTTGGTTTGAAGGTGGACCAATGGATCGTTAGTTTTGTTTATATGAGGGGAGATGAGCCTTTTTCCCAATGTGCCTATGGGCCTCAGAGTGCACTCGCAATAGTGGGCGACCCTTATAACCTAACCTAACCTAAACACACAAAATTAAAAAAGAAAAATTGAAAAAACTTATAAAAACTAAGAAACCTCCAAAACCTGATGCCAAAATAAAAAAGTTTCAAAACAAAAAAGAAACGCCAAAATTGAAAAAAAACCCTACATATAATTTGTTTTTATTACTTTGCAATTTTAAAGAGAAATAGGAGTTTTTAATTCATTTCACAAAATAGATTTTATTTTAGTTTATATATGATTTTATTAGATTTTAAATCAATGAGAGATTTTAAACGCTGCAGAATTAAAAAAGGATAATTTAATTTGTGATGGGAGCGGGGGAATAATATGGGGGTAGCTCCCATACAATGTACAATATTTTATTGTTTAAATAAAGAACTAATGGTGCAAAAGTTTTAAAATTGTTTAGGAATAATTTTCTTATCAAAATTCATAAGTGAGTTTAAATTAGGGCGGACAGCTCTAGGGGAATTATTACTCCCCCATATGCAAAGTAGAATTTAATTATTGCTTATCTAAGGAATTATTTATTAAATTAAAAGTCTCGAAGCACTCCAGTTATAACCTAGTTAGTTAGGATTATGAATTGAAAAGATTTTTATTATAATAAGACTCTCCAAATAATAATAAACTATATTTCTTAATTAAAATATTATTACAATAATTTCCAGAAATCATATTTGTTTATGTATATACGAAAAATCTAAACTCAAATTTATTTAATTTCATAAACTCCTTGATTTTGTTATCTGCACTAGATATTTATTAAACTCTTTGTATTTAAGTATTTCTTAAACTACAATTTTAAAACTTACAACCCTTTGTTTTATTACTTTTTCATAAAATTCTTCTTTTATAAATTAAAAATCTCTTTTTCAACTTTAATAAAAAAATATGTACCTATTTGAAAAAGAAAATTTCTTCAAAATTATTTTTTTTTAACAGCTAAAAAACAAACATTTTAAAATCGTTAATTTTTCCTTTGTTTTTATAATCATTGTACAAAAACCCTTTTTTTACTCCTTATCATGTGTTTGAAATGCCTTTGTTATGCCACTTTGGAATACCCAAATTTATTTATCCTTAACTATTTCTATTATTATGTTTGTGCTTGTAAATTAATTGTATTTTTTGTTCTTTTTTTTCTACTCCCAACCCTTTTTACAGAGGCCGATAAGTTATGTGGTCGTTTATCGCAAAAACTTAATTCACAATTATCCCACAAAATTGTTATGGATCATATGCCTTTATTAATGGTATGCCTAGAAGGTCTAGGCAAATTGGCACAGAAATTTCCCAATATTGCTAATACATCAATATCCTACTTAAGAGATTTTCTAGTTGATCCCAGTCAAATATTGGCCAAACTTCATGCTCATTCGCAACAATTAATGGCTTTGCAGAAAAAGGAAAAAGAAGTGACACCCTTTAAGATAGTAGTACAAAATAGTGAGTCTCGCTCCACTGTGGATATATTTGGAGAGAATAAGAAATATGCTCCTTTAAGAACAGGACAAGCTGCTTTTGAGGCTTTAAGAGATGCCGCCATAGAAAATTTAAGTATTGCTTTAAGAGCAGCTCAGCCAGTGGATCAATTTTGTGTGCCAGCCTTGGTAGCCAATGTTTCCAATCGTTTGTTTACAGCAGAAAAACATGAATCGTGAGTTATGATAGGAATTTTAAAAATAGTTAAAAGAAATTAGATAATAATATTTGTATTATACACTTTTTAACAGAGAATCTACCTTGGTTAGCTTAAATATTATAGTTATGTTGGGTCATGTGGCCGTGGCTTTAAAGGACACTTCCAAAACTACTCAGAATATTTTGCAATTCTTTATACAACGTTTTTGCAAGGTTCCCTCTGAACAAAATGCTTTAATTGTTGATCAATTGGGTTGTATGATAATTTCCCAGTGTGAAACTAATGTTTTTGATGAAATTATGAAAATGTTTTCCCGTGTTACTGTGCAATCAGCCTCACTGGCTTATAATTCAGATCCTGAACATCGTAAACAATTTATTAGTGTCTCGGATGCTGTAGTCAATGCTCTGGGTAATATTGCGGCTAATATACAAGGTGACGATGAAAAATTAGAATTATTAGGCAAATTGCTAGAACTCTTTGTACAAATCGGCCTTGAGGGAGAGCGTTCCTATGACAACACACCTGGGGCGCCTAAGGCTAGCTCTAGTGCGGGTCATTTAGGTATGTTAATACCGGTTATAGCTGTACTATTGCGACGTCTGCCGCCCATAAAAAATCCACGTTTGCGTTTGCATAAATTATTTAAAGATTTTTGGGTCTATTGTGTGGTCATGGGTTTTACAAACGCTCGTCTCTGGTCACCCGAGTGGTACATGGGAGTTCAGCAAATTGCTGCAAAATCGCCACTATTAATATCACAAACTACCCATAAATCGGATATGCGTGAGCTGAACTATACGTCAGCTATTAAAAGTGATTCGGTTAGTTTGAATGAATTGCGCAGTCAAATATTATTATTGCTGGAGCATCCTACAGCCGAGGTAACGGCATGTATAAATAAATTAACTTTTGCTCAATGTACATATTTATTGAGTGTTTATTGGTTGGAAATGTTGCGTGTTGAAAATGCTGAGGAGCCTAGTTTGGAACCCATACTGACTTACCTCTGTGATCCAGCTTTGCAAAAGGATAAGTCGGGCATATGGCAATGTGTGAAATGGTGAGTTTGTTTTAAGTTTTTATATAAAAAAAAATACTTATAATCAATTTTTCCTTTTAACTTTTATATTTTAGTGTGGCTGATCAGGTTTTTGAAAAATTCCGCAATGTGTTATTCACCCGCGATGAAATACGCGAAAAGGTTTTAGAATCCCAGGCCACTTTACTATTGGTATATTTCAATCATATACACAAACAAATACAAGTGGTAGCCGATCAATATCTTTCACAATTAGTGGATAAATTTCCTCATTTGTTATGGAATCGTCGGGTCTTGTGGTGTATGCTGGATATTTTACAATTACTGGCCTTTTCCTTAACTTTAGATCCCAATGAGGAAACCCCCACTTTAAGAGTTGTTTCTACACCTTATACTCTACAACTAATGGACTCTTTGCCTGCCCGTGAAGGACGTTTGAAGGATTTTGCTGATCGCTGTCAGGGCATTGTTAATGAAGCCATGAAATGGGCTCCTCGTTCTACCAAATCCCATTTACAAGAATATCCCAATCAAATACCCACTCATGTATTGGCCCATCATAGTGGCTTGGCTTTAGCTTTTGATTCCATAGTTAGTACGAATACCATATATCCCAATGCTTTACCCTCCATTAGTAAGAGACCCAATTGTGTACGCTCGGATACTCCCAGATTCGTGTCGGTTTTATGTTTGCGTAGCAAATATGCCGGAGAAATATCGGGCCTTTTATCGGTTCTTAGTGAGGAGGAAAAGGCTGGTTTGGCAGATCGTTTGGTTAAGGATGTTTGGGATGCTTGCAAAGAGAAAAGTGATGCTAGACATCGGGGTGCTTTATGGAGAGCCACGGCTTATTTGATTATATGTGCAGATATCAATCGCAAGCTGTTGCATGCTGTGGGTAAGTAGATGGACAAATATTTAGCAAAATATTTAGCAATATTTATTTAATAAATTTAAAGTAATTTTAACAACCCTCAATAATTTCTCTTTCTTTATCTCTTAATTAGCCACCTCCCAGGTGGAGTTGTTTACGGAGTCGGCCATGGAAACAGCTGTGGAATGTTGGCAATGGGTTTTAACTGCTCGCCAAGATTTAGAGCTATGCTTCATACAAGAAATGGTCTCTGCCTGGCAGACTACCTTTGAAAAAAAAATTGGCTTATTCTCGGAAGAAGGAGAAATCACCAGCCCTTTGGCTGCCTATGAAGGTTGCAGACTAGTGCCCAAACCTATACTAATATCACCCCATCTTATATGGCTGCAATTACTCTCCGAAATGGTCGATACCGCCAAATACTGTAACCGCGATAAAGTTGAAATGTTTTGCCTACTATTGCATCGTTGTCTACCCATAGCCAAGAATAGCAAACAAAATCGTCAAGTAGCCACCATAGGCTGTCGTTTTAAATTGCTACAATGTGGTTTGTCTCTGCTACAGGGCAATACCATACCCAAATCTTTGGCTCGTAATATATTACGTGAACGTATCTATAGTAATGCTTTGGATTATTTCTGTGGTCCTCCTACTTGCCCCAATCAGGGCAAAGAACAATTACTCGATGATATTTTAATATTATTGAAATTCTGGCAAACTATGCGCAGTGAAAAGAAACATTTAGTCACTTCGGAAGTGGGTGATTATGATATACCCTCAGCTACACCTAATCATATGTTGTCGGTGAATAGAAATCCTGAAACTGCTTCGCTTATAAGTACCGGAGAAATGGGTAGATCTTCCTCGATAGCGATGGGTGGTGGAGGTTGGTATAATACTATACCGCACTCCACCTCCACATTATCGAAGAGATCTAATCGTTCCAAACGTTTACCCTATCAAAAGGATTCCTATGACAAAGACTACATGAAGAAACGTAATTTAATTTTGGAATTGTTGGCGGTAGAAATAGAATTCCTCATAACTTGGTATAATCCGAATAGTTTGCCAGATTTAGCCATACCTGGTGAAGAACAAATAACAGAATGGCGTAATCGTCCCTATAAGGTCAATGTTTGGCGTGATTATGCTCGTTTAGCCTGGACTTATAATCCAGCTTTAGCAGTCTTCCTACCCTCGCGCATTAAGAATGCCGAATCCATAGAAGATGAAGTAACACGTTTGGTATGCTCTGATCCCATAGCTGTTTGCGAAATTCCCGAAGCTCTTAAATATCTAGCCACTACCAAGAATTTACTGCAGGAAAGTCCCGAATTAATGTATATTCTAGCCTGGTCTCCGGTCAATCCTATACAGGCTTTAGCTTACTTCTCACGTCAATATCCTTCTCATCCTCTAACAGCTCAATATGCAGTCAAGACTTTAAATTCTTATCCTGCCGAATCAGTGCTACCCTACATTCCACAATTGGTCCAAGCCCTAAGACACGATACAATGGGTTATGTTGCGGAGCTTATTAAAAATATTTCCAAGCGTTCACAAATTGTGGCTCATCAGCTGATTTGGAATATGCAGACCAATATGTATATGGATGAAGATCAACTACACAAAGATCCCAATTTATATGATGCCCTGGATGCTTTAAGTCAAAGTATTATATCATCATTTTCGGGTACCGCCAAACGTTTTTATGAGCGAGAATTTGATTTCTTTGGTAAGATTACAGCGGTATCAGGTGAAATACGTTCTTTCCCCAAAGGTCCTGAACGTAAAAGTGCCTGTTTAAAGGCTTTAAGTAAGATTAAAGTGCAATCGGGTTGTTATTTACCCTCTAATCCCGAAGCTATGGTATTGGATATTGACTATAATAGTGGTACACCTATGCAAAGTGCCGCCAAAGCGCCTTATTTGGCCAGATTCCGGGTTTATAGATGTGGCATAACCGAATTGGAAACTAGAGCCATGGAAGTGTCCAATAATCCGGTAATTATTTATCTCTTTGTGCACATATTCAACACCGAGATAATTTTATATATTTTTATTTTTAGAATTCCCAAGAAGATGCCAAAATGTCTTTGGGTGTAGAGTCCTGGCAAGCGGCCATTTTCAAAGTGGGTGATGATGTGCGACAGGATATGTTAGCTTTGCAAGTGATAACCATATTTAAAAATATATTCCAACAAGTTGGTTTGGATCTTTTCCTATTTCCCTATCGTGTAGTGGCTACAGCACCAGGGGTAAGTTTTATTTATTTATTTTTCTATTAAAATTTAAATTAAAATTTTCTCTTTCCAGTGCGGTGTCATAGAATGTGTGCCAAATGCTAAATCTCGTGATCAATTGGGTCGACAAACCGATTCCGGTCTTTATGAATATTTCCTGCACCAATATGGTGATGAAAGTTCGCGAGAATTCCAAGCAGCAAGAGCTAATTTTGTTAAATCCATGGCTGCCTATTCCTTAATAGGATATTTGCTGCAAATTAAAGATCGTCATAATGGCAATATAATGATAGATAAAGATGGTCATATAATACACATAGGTAAGCCATTCTTTATTAATTTTTTTAAATACATTTACAATTTTATTAAAATATTCTGCCATTTTCTTAGATTTTGGTTTCATGTTCGAATCCTCTCCTGGCGGTAATATAGGCTTTGAACCCGATATGAAATTAACTGATGAAATGGTCATGATTATGGGTGGTAAAATGGAGGCTCCAGCCTTTAAATGGTTCTGTGAATTATGTGTACAAGCTTTCCTAGCTGTTAGACCCTATCAAGATGCCATTGTTTCATTAGTATCATTAATGTTGGATACTGGCTTGCCCTGCTTTAGAGGACAAACTATAAATTTATTAAAACAAAGATTTGTTTCGACGAAAAACAATAAAGAAGCTGCTGCTCATATGTTAGCCGTTATACGTAATTCTTATCAAAATTTCCGTACACGAACCTACGATATGATACAGTATTATCAAAATCAAATACCGTATTAAAGACAAAAAAAGAAGCTAAATTGAAATTTATTTCCGTAGGAGTATTAAGGTTATTATTATTATTTTTTGAGCAAAATGTTTGTGTATAATTTTTCTGTTTCCTATAAATTTGGGAGGTGCTTTTGCAATTTTTTATTATTATTTTTATTTGTTATTAGGTTTATTACTAATAAAAAAATGTTATTTGACAAACTCTTCTTTTTTATTAAGATGGGAAATCTGTGTTTAATATAACTTTTTTTCTTCTTTATTGTTTGTTTAAATGTTTATTATTAACAATTTGAATTTAATTAATTTAAAATAAAAATATTTGAAAAATATTTAAAAATATTCTTTAGGCTTAAGTGTAGTTGGTTCCATTATTATGATATAATTAATTTTAAAAATGATAATTATTATTGTTGTATTTATTCTTTATGGCGTAATTTTTAAAACCTAAATTAAATAAAGGAATTTTAAATAAAACTTAATTATGTTACAATTAAAAAGTTGTGTTTAATTATTAAAAAAAGAAAAAAAAAATACAGATTTTTTAGGCATGACTAATATGAACCCCTATCTATATACATATATAAAAGAGTAACAGCCCAAACGCCTGAAGCTAGAGAGGTGAAATTTGGGACGTAAGTAGGTCTCCCTCCATATAAATCCACTAAGACGTTTAGGGGGTAAAAACGGTTAAAATCGGTAACCTTAATTCTCTTAAGCTAATAGAGATAAAAATATCTCCTAAACTGAAAGACATATTCCAATCATTTAAGCGAATTTTTTTATAGATATTTGCAAGAATAACCTTTATTTAATTTTCAAATCAAATTATGAATTAATTTTTGTCATTTTTTTAAGTGAGATATCATAGGTGACCAATTTTGGAGGTTTACACACTAACACAAATTATATTTAATTTTTCCAATAAAAAGCATTTTAAAACCACTTGTGGTGCTATTGTTTGATTTTAAAATCTTAAAGCAATATTATTTATAATTTTATAAGAAATTAAGTGGAAATTTTAAAAAAGAAAAAATCACATCTGCATAAAGCCCCGCAAGTTTAAAACAATTTAAATAAAAAATTGTTTTTACTAGAAAATTTCTAAACAAAAAGAGTTAACCTATATATTTGTAGATATTTATAAGGGCTATATATAAATAATTTTTATATTCAAATAAATATATGTATTTGTTGGCGAATTTTGAAAAATTGACATATCCGAGGTAACCTACTTTGGAGGTACTCACGATTCTCCTCCTACTAACCATGGTTTTGTGGTTCCTCCAAATCAACTTGAAAACATCTAGGCTATAATCACGATAAAGTTCATTCAGTTATCTCATAGCGTAATTAGAAAGTGATCGCACATCTACAAAAACAACATTTGCTTGTGTTTTGTTAGTGTAAAACTACTGCATATAATGTCAAAATGCTATGAACAGAAAATGAGAGAAGAAAGGAGAGGAAGATTAAAAAAAGCTCGAAAAAAATTTTGCATATGAATACAAAAATAATTTGACAGTTCCGCGAGGTATGTCAATGAAAAAATTGTAAAACAGCTATTCTTACGAGTATACTTTATAATTATACTATGAATTATACTATGAGTTCTGTTAAATCACAGTTAACTGATACTGTTAAATAACACTAACATTTAATGTTAATACAGTAATAACATTACACCATACTATTACCGCTAAAATCATGTTAAAAAAATCAACTCTGTTATTTGTTCTTTGTTTTTTGTTTGTTTATTTTTTTTTTTCTGCTTAATTTATATTTCGGTTATTATTTTATTGGTTTTATTGCATATTTTAACTATGTATTTAAAATGAATTAAAATTAGCTTAAATAATAATTAAAAAAAAAAAACAAATTTTTAAACAACTAAATTATGACAAGAAATAAAAATATATATGTTTAACAAATTAACAACTTTGTTGATTTCGAGAAAGAATTTTGTTTTTTCTTGTTACAAGGACATTTAACATTTAAAAAATAAAGTTAAACTAGTGTTAACAATCATTTTCGCGTGCAGCAGTGTAGGTGGCAAACAATAGATTGTAGGAGGGGAAATTGCAACATTGCATATCAGCTCTTTGCCACTGGCTATAGGTGGTATTTTCCAGCTCACGCATAGTGGCATAAGCTTCGGAAGATTTGTTAGCAAAAATGGTTATGATAAATTTGGAAGGTAAAAATGTGCGTAAAACTCTTTGTACCAATTCGGCATAATTGGCCATGGCTACATTAGATTCAAAGCTAACATAGGAGAATTCCTTTTCGGGTGTTATATGTATGGTCATATATTCACCCAATTGATTAATGCCATTCATGGAATAGCCACAAGGCTCAAAAAGAAAGTCATCAATTTCCATGTCGGGTAAAATTTCATTAATCTTGGATTTTACGGTAGCCTCTTTGCCATCTTGGCAGCATAGTTTGGTAAATATATTCATAACTTTAGGATCCAAGTTTTCCATTAAAATTTCAATAGTTTGATCCGGCTCCGAGTGATGTTTTTGTTCTATTTTAGGTAACTCGATTAATTCGCCTTTGAGTTCACGTTCAGGATGACTTAAAGTATAAAGATACCAACAATCCTTATTGATTTGTCCCAAACAATAGGTTTGTCCCCCCTCGAATATGGAGTCCAAGAATTTAACTTCCTCACAAAACAAACGATGTGGCAATAATTGCAATTCCGGCCGGGCAAAGTTTTTGCGTGAATAAAAGAAATCAGAAATTTCATTGAAACCCATATCGGCCGCTAGTTTCATCAAAGGTTTTAAACAGTTCAAAGGCGTAGTAGTACCGCATGTTTTTAAAATCCAACGTCTTTTTGAAACAAACATGCTAGACTCACTTAAAACATATGCATCCACTTCAGAGTTCTTGGTAAAACTAATAATTTCACATTTTACGGCCTGCAATTGCTTATCCCATACTTCTTTGGTTATTCTTCTCAAATCAGCCTCATCATCCAAGGGTGGCTGTTTAAACCACACTTCCACCAGCTTTTCCACACCCTCAAAATAATGTTGAGTATTATTTTCACCCATTGTCTAGTTTACACTTTGTTCAGCTTTAAATCAGGTCTATCACCAACTGGAGCTTATCTCTTACTAAAGGCGAATACTTCCTCTTTAATGTCGTTGTAGTATTTTTAAAATTTTTAATTTACACACGTGTTGTTGTTTCTTTTATTTATTAATAATTTTGTAATAATCTATTTATTATCAGTTTAATCATCTATGTATCAGCTAAAAGTTTCTTAAGAGATTCAATTTGTCCAATTTTTTATTTCAATTTACAAGAATTTGTCATGTTTTTGTTGTGCAAAAATGTTCTTTATCATTTTCTAACATTTGTTCAATATATTTGTTGTTGTTTATTAAAGTTTTTTTGAGATACAAATAGTTTTATTTTTTTATTAATTTTTTTATTCCTCTTTCGTAGGTCGTCGTCTGCTGTGAACCGTGTTTACACAATAATTTGATAAGAAAAAAGTTGTTGTTGTTTTTTAATTTTACAGATGTTTCAAGAAATTGTGAAATATTGTTTATTTGTTAACTTGGCAGCACTTTTTGATAGTTAATGTTAATAGTTAGCAGGACTGTTAAATACATTGCAATACATGATTTCCTTTAAAATATAACGGCTATTTCGAAAGTTAACACATTATATATGTGTTTTATACATATGTATATAAAAAATTATATATTAAATATTATAATATATATTAAAAAATAAATTATATCGGTAAATTAGCTTTAGGAAAGGAATACAATTTTGTTTTCACCTTAACTGTTAAATACATTGCAATACATGATTTCCTTTAAAAATATAACGGCTATTTCGAAAGTTAACACATTTTATATGTATTTTATACATATGTATATAAAAAATTATATATTAAATATTATAATATATATTAAAAAAATAAATTATATCGGTAAATTAGCTTTAGGAAAGGAATAAAATTTTGTTTTCACTTTAAATTACTAAAAAAAATTTTGTTTTTTTTTTTTTGTTAAGAAAAACATAAGTAATTCAATGAATTGTATAGGTTTTTCTATTAATCATAAACATTAAAAATTTCATTGCTAGAAAAAAAGGCGTCATCATTCATTTTCTACTAAATAAAAAATAGCTTTAAAAACTTATAATATTCTGAAATATATCTTTATGGCGAATATTGTGGTAAAAGGGGTCTAAAATAGCGCTAAATTCAGGGAACAGTGATATCAATATTTTAATGTTTACATTTTCTTTTTTTTAATGATCAATAATTTAAAAAAAAATCATTTTTCCGTCCATCTGCAAATTTTTAAATTCAATATTTTTGGATTCAATAAAGATATCGACTTCAAATTAGCTTTAAACGAGAGATAATTTTGTTCTTAACTAATTACAAAAAATATAATAAAATCGTTCGACAATGTTGAGCTATATATGGAAAAAAATTGACAAAGAACTTGTATAACTGAGATAGTTGAAATTTCATTGAAATGCATATAACTCGAAAACTAGAAGAGATAAATAAACTTGTTTTTTAAAGGTCTTATAAAGAGCTTTTAGGTGATATAAATCTTTAAAATCAGGTAAGGAACTAAAGTTTGGCTAGTGGTTAAAAGTTGTATATGTTGGAGGTACCGCTCCGCTCATCCTTCCAAACGCTCGATCTATTTTTCCAGAATATTAAAAAAGACAATATGTACTATTTTTCACAAAAAATATAAGAACACTTTAAGTTCCATTTCGTCAAAGTTCAAAATTAGTTAATTTTCAATGAATAAATAACAATTTTTGGAAAAAAATAACTGTTTAAATACTTGAAGAAAAACATACTTAAATACTTGAAGTTAATGGTTCCATTTTAAAATGTTGCTTTAAGAAACCTTTTATATTTAAAAAGGTACACCTAAAGTTTATGAAATTTAATATTTTTTTATTTAAAAAATTGTTTACTTTGACAGCTCAGTACACAAAAACAACGCATTCTAGTTTTATTCGATACCAATTTTATTACGAAAAGTAAAATTTTCAAAATTCAATTGATTACCACTTTTGACACATTTTACCGCAACGGTAATTTTAAAGAAGCAAAAAAATAATAATAATCAATATAAAACTTTTTTTCAAAAAGTTTAGGAGACAGCTCCCCATTCAAAAAATGAAATGGAAATAAATTTGGAATTTCTGAAGGCCAGTCCGATTTCAATGAAATTTCATATAGTTATAGCAGAGGTGTAGTTTAAGTTTTGAGCATATAGACCTACCGAGGGCGGGTACACAGGGCTCAAAACCTGGACACCTCGGGTATGAACATTTTTAAAAACAATCCTGATTCGCTAAATCTTAATTGATTTCAAAGATGGATATATTTTTTATATTATTAATAACAAATAACAGGAAAATATTTATAAAAAAAATAAAAAAAAAAACAAAATTTGTTCAAATTTGATGCTGGTAGTACTGTTTACTTAATAAACTTGGTATTACTTTAATTTTATAAATATGGTTGCCACTTTATAGTTATTTGACGATTGAACGTACCGAAGAAGTTTTTAAACGGTTTATTTTATTGAAATTTAACAATTTCACCGAACTCATCATTTATAAACATGGAAATATAAAATAACACAGAATTAATACTTAGTTTATAAAATAAAACTTAAAATCTTTCAATTCCAAAATATATAATACAAATTGTTCCGAAATCAATGATTTTTATGTTCTATTTTTCCCGATTGCGAGATGTTTTGTTGATTCGTTGAACACTTGAAGAACCATGTTCATGATAATAATGATGCTTTGACTACTTTTTTTTCGTTTTCAACGAAATTTATTTTTTCAACAACAACATACGGTGGCTCACAGCCACTACTTCTTTTTGGAAAAGTAGATATAAAGGAGTATTGGTTACAAACCATTTTAAAAAGGTCACTTTAAATGGTTAAAATATATGCTTCTATGGTACAAGAAATCATTATGAGTTTTTTTTTTTTTCATGAAAATCGGTTAGACAATAAAAGGCATTGATGATGTACTGAAGAAACATTTATACAACCGTGACTGCGACAACATACGGATCTCAGCACCAAAACTGACATCCGGAATTCAAACAATGTTGCGTCAAAACTTTTTGCCATACATTGCAAATACTGGATTATTGTACTCGTCTTCATGGCGTATCACTGCCGGATTATGGAGTCACAAAAACCATACATAACATTCGTAAGTGTAGTCGTATTACAAATTTATTGGAATATTAATTTCCCAAGAAATCATAGAACGATATGATAACGAAAACGATATCATCTTATGTGCCTATTATAATATCATATCGTATTGCTGAAAACGATATTATTGTGATATATAAATTTCCAAAAATTGTGTTTCTAATAAAATAAAAAACATAAACATTTGGAAAAAACTTCAAAATAAAAATATTAAAATTAAAAAATGTTCAACAACATAAACAAACTGAAAATAAATGCATGGTTGTGATAAAAACGAAATTGACATGATTTTATCGTTTTTAAATCGAACAAATTTTGGTACTCGTTTTAAAATTGAATTTGATTAAAACTGTTACAAAAGAATTAGAATCATTAAGGATCATTAAGCATGAGTAAAAAATAAAAGCTATATTGTAGAAAGAAAAATAAAATAAATAATACATTTTAAAGAATATATATTGAGGCAGAGGTTAAGAAAAGTATAGAAATTCTGTAAATCCTCAAATTTTTTATTCTGTTGCTTTAAAACACAGAATTTTAAGTTTAAAACTTAAAATATATTTTGTAATTTGTGATGGAACTTGTAATGAAGCGATGTACCTTATTGTTTAAAAACCTATCAGACACTCGAATTAAACTGTAACCACATATGGGTTTTACAATTTAACTTTTAAGGTTTCTGGATATATCTACCACAAAGGAAAAAAATGATTTTGAATATTCAAAATAATCATTGTGCTAACCCAATTTCAAATCACCAGTCAAAATTTAAAACCAATGCAAAGTCCAAACTGCATATGCTAAAAAGTGTTCCTATTAAAATATTGCATTAATTTTTATTTTTGTAGGATTTATTAAATAATCGCCAAAAATGTAAATTTATTATTCCTCCACAAAATGTTATTTTTATAGGCAATGTTTTTTTTTTTTTAGAAGTAAGGAATATCTCCTTTGTGGCAGCTTCACGCAAAACTTAACTTTTGATAATTTTTTATTAAAATATTAACATAAAAACATTAAAATAAAATTTTGTTTTCATATCTTTAATTTGCTTAAAGGTAAACTTTAACACTAAATAATGGTTCTATATTAAACTAGAAATCTTCCTCTTTCTTATGATACCAAATTTTATTTTTAATTCCAGTCTGTTACTTTGTCATAGAGCTTTAAAAATAAAATTGTATAATGCACAATTTAAGCTGTGAGCCACTGTATATTGCATCTCAAGAGTCTTGCAATTTGTTATCACTTTAAAAAGGAAGAGGAATAACGACACATGTCTTCAAGATTATCACACGTTACTCTGTAGAATACATTTCATTTCTCTCTCTCTCTCCGGAGTCAGTAACAACTTTAGCGTGTTCATCATAAATCGTCGATGGTTATATTAATTATTTTTTCATCCATATTATGGACGCATTCACTCAATCTTTTTGTATAATAAAAATTCAACATTAATCTCAAGCCAAGAAGCTACTATAGGAAATTACATATACAGCGAAAGCTTCCATAGGCGGTGATTTTGTCCGTTATCAGGAGATGTCCGTCTATGGGATATGGTTCATCATAGTTTTTAATAAGAGGTAATTCAGTAGCATAGGTACTGGTATCTTTTTATTTCGACATCCAAGATTGATTGTAATGTATTACCTTATAGATAAAAATATTCTTATATATACATATTAAAATGCAAAAGACCGTAACGTGACGTAAAAATCAAATTTCAAATTAATTAATTATTTGATTTATTCAACAATTTGATTAAATATATTTATGATTAATCAATTAATCGGGAATTTAAATAGTTAAAATCGTGAATAATTAAATAATTTTAAATTTATTTGACTTTCTTTTTTATGTTTTTAATTTTCATTATAATATAAAAAACTGCATGCAAAGTCGTTTGAAAATATAAAATGTGGGTCGTTTAATCACCAAATAACATATATTATATATTTAGCATTTTTTGTTTCATTTGTTTAATTGTAAACTAAATTTGAGAACATTGAATAATATTATTCAAATTTGATTAATCAAAATTAAAAGTAATTAATCAGAATTTTTATTAATTAGAATTGTCGATTAACTGTTTAATATGTATATAGATTAAATAAAATTTTGTATAACCGATTAATCGCACATCCATAGTATTGACAAAAGTCAAATGATAGTAACATTAATTTCAAAAACAGTCATAAAATTTGTTCCATTTAAGAAAAATGTTATTTGAAAAGCGTTTCATTATTTATTTATTTTTGCATCATTAAGGGAAATTTTAAAGCAAAAAAAAAAAAATAATAATAATAAAAATAGTGGTTTCTCTTTTATTTTGCTTCAGCGGCAATAGACGTTATGCATTTTCTTTAGACATTATTTGGAATAAATTATGATTTTATGGAATAAAAGCTACAGTTTGCTTCTCTCCATTTTCATTCCATTTTTCTAAAATTTCTAAATTTTTTTCGTAAAAAAAATCATCTCTTAACTGGAGAGAATGGGGTGATTTTCTACAAGATGTGTTTGGAGTGCTTTTCAATATGGTTTCAATTTACTTGTCCATCCAATATCATGTGGTCTTTTTTTTCTGAACCATGTTTCCTATCGATGGTCGAATTCCCCTGATACTGTTGAATGACGTTGAAAACAGTATGACAGAGGACATTTAATTCTTTGACTAATTATTTGTAGGACCAATTTGTTTTTTTAATTTTTAATAATTTATAGCACGTACATCATTTTCGTTACTCATTTTGGTCAAACTCCAAACAAATCAACAGTTTGTCTTCAAGAATAATAACTGACATATTTTCAATGATAAAATAATTTTAAAAATTTCTTCGGAAAAAAGTTATGAAGCAAAACGTGTGTTAAGATTAAAAAATATGAACTAAATACATTCACAAAGTATATTATTTTAGTTATTGTGTTATATGTTATTTAATATAATGTTCAGACACATATGTTTTTTACTACACTATTTTTAAGTTAAAATAAAAACTTTCTATATGATATTATGAAAACAACAATTTAAAATGAGGTTTATGAATTCAGTTTCAGAAAAGAACAAATGAGAATGAGATATTCCAATTCAAAATTTGAAAATATCATTTTAGTTTATGATTTTTTTATTATAATTCAGAAAAGAACATATTAAAATAATATTTCTCCTTTAATTCCAGAATATAACAATTGAAATTTACATTTTTCATATAAATTTCAGAAGTGAAACTTTTTATTTAGAATTGAAAAAAAAAATTACTTGAAAATTAGGTTTTCAATTTATAATTTTGAAAATAACAACTTAAATTGGAATTTTTATTTAAATTTTCGAAAAGAACAATTTATAAGAAGATTTTTCCATTTAAAATTCAGAGAAATATTGAAATTTTGAAAAAACTTACTTAAATTCAGAACTTCAACTGAAATAATATATAGAATGAAATTTGCATTAGGAATAATTTTTCCAGATGGATTTGAAACAATTTCTTAATTTTATTTGCTTAAAGGTCACATAAATTAAGATGATCTAACATTATTTCATCATTTAAATCACTCTTATTCAATGTTCTAAATTTTAATGAATTATTCTAAATTTCAATTGTTGTTTTTGAAATTCAAAATATAAAACTGAACTTCATTTGTAGTCTTCTGAATTTAAAACGTAAAATTTAATTATAAATTGATCTTTTGTGAATTTAAAATATAAAAACTTATTTTAAATTGTACTTTTCTGAAATAGAAATTGTAATTTTAAATAATTGTTTTCTGAAATATTAGTGAAATATAGAAATTTCAACAGTTCTTTTCTAAAATTTAAATGAAAAATCTAATTTTCAATTTTTATTTTCAAAAATTTCAGAACACTTCTTTTCTAAAATTTAAATGAAAAATCTAATTTTCAATTTTTATTTTCAAAAATTTAAATGAAAAATCTAATTTTCCAATGATATTTTTTAAAATTTAAATTTATTTTCAATTGATTTTTAAAAAATACCATTAAAAGTGGTGTAGTTCTTTAAAAAAGTAAATAAGTTTATGCATCACTGCTCACATATAATTTTATTATGTTTTTCCTTTGCCAAAATATTTTCATAAATTGTTGATTTTAATAAAAATTTTACACACATATACTTTCTAATTCCAAAAATAAAATTTTTAAACAAATAATAAATGTGAACAAATATAAATTTAATTTTTAATTCACCCAGGAAATATTGTATTAGTTCTACAACTAGTTCTAAAACACATAAAAATAGCCTGTATTTGTTCTACTTTGGCTACGACCAATGATTTTTGTTTGAAATTGTCACCTCCAGAACTAGTTCTGTGGAAGTGTTACCTAGCCAGTACCCATTCTATGGAACGGTTCGAGAACTAGTTTCTTAATCAATAATTTTTGTTCAAAATTGTCACATTCAGAACTAGTACCATAGAAGAGTTAGGGAAAGGTTTCAGAATCTGTTTTTATTTTTATTTTGTATTCTAATGGGCTATTTTCTAAAGTCCATTTTTGGAATCAGTTGAATTTTGTAAATATATATATAATATATTTTTTTTTTTAATTTTTGAAATTTTTTATACAAGTGTTTTAAACAGTTCTAGGAAGTTCCCAGAAGTGATGTAGAAGTCATACAGAATTAGTTCTTAAGCACTAGTTCTCTAAAACATTTTTCAAAACGAATTTAGACGAATGTCAGAATTGGTTGTGATACCACTAATTCTGAGGATGTTATTAAAGAATCTGAAGTGGTTCTGATAATGTACTAAAATGCTAAAAATTTCTTTCCTATGGAAACTTAGTTGTTTTTATTGTGTTAAATTATTAAACAACACAAATCGAGATGTTTTCTGGCTTTGAAATATATCAAAAAACGAGTCAATTTGTTTTTTTTTTTTGGAATAAACATCACCATTCTGCATTTTTCAATATTACAGTTTTACATAAAGAGTTTCTAACTTCCTCTTACGGAAATTTACATACACAAAATTAGTAATTTGTTATCAAGCTTACGTTAGAATTTGTATCCTCTATTATGAAAATAATATTATTCTGTAGAACAATTTTTAAACAAGATATTAAACAAAATGTTTGGATAATTTAGATCTATCTAATAGGAGAAGCTTAACCCGCTAACTTTAGGAAAAATTTTTAGAAATAGTAAAAACGCAATGAATTAATATATATATATATCAGTGGACATAGTAAAATATAATTTTCTAAAGTTTAATTTTTGGAGGTTGATAATTAGCATTAAACTCAGAATATAAAGAAATCGGAAGCTGTGAAAATGGCAGTATTTTCAAAGAATTTAGTTTGAATATAATCTATAATTTTACAGCCGTATTCAAAAAAACTTAACACAGCTTTACCAACCATTTATAATCAAAATTACTTAAAGTTGAATTCAAAAACATTGATTTGCTTACTATACCATTGGTAAAGCCTTGTAAACTTTAAAAAATTTAATAATGGTTCGACCCTACTTTAAGACCATATTTTAAGATTATTTCCGTTACATTTTTCAAGAAAAATAAAAATAATGATAAATTTTTAGATTCATTTCAACAAAATCAACGTATTTAAAATGTCCGAATGTTAAAATCTGTGATAAAATAAAAAATGTTTCAAAATATTAGAATATCCAATTTTATATGTGTAGAGAGAAGAGCTGTGTCAAGATCATATATACTTTTTTTAATAATTTTAAAAATATAATGTTCGAAACGGTCTTCTGTTTTGACACTTTAGAAGTACAAAAATACAAAAATGTATGTTATAAATCTTTTAGGAAATAAAAAATAATGTTCAAACAAACGGTCTTCGGATCCCCTTACATTTAAGGAGACTTGTAACCACATTTGTGAACCAATGTACTCTATAAGACGATGCGAAAACTAGGAAATAAAAAGTTGTTATGTTCACCTCTCAGCCGGCTAACAGCCGACTTTGAGCCGCCGCCAACAATTTTTAGCAAAGCCGCCGCCGCCGTTAAAATCGTTCGGCGCAGGTCTCTGGTGCGGTAGTAGAAAAGAAAGAAGACAAAATTTATAATTTTTGTACAACGTCGTCCATCGCTCGTCGCCAGTATAAAATATTGCAGAAAAATTGGTGTTTCTAGCTTAATCAATAACAAAAAATACAAATTAATTAAAGCCAACAAACGTTAACAACACGCAGATTACAAAAAAGTAAACGGTAATTGTTTTTCAAAAAAATCAAAGTAAAAGAAAATTATTCTAACAGAATGAAAAATTTCTAAAAAGATTTTTTTCTACGTGCGAGAAGGTGATGGCTGCCTTTTTTTCAATTTTTACACATATAGATGAGTAGTTTAGGTATATGAGTGTATAAAAAGGCAAAAATACATATACATTGCTGAAAGAGAGCGCTTCAAAACGAATAGAAAGAGTGAGAGAAAAAGTGTAATAAAAGTGTGAGACAAAGAGCCGCTATTAAAACTAAAAAACGGAATAAAGAATTAAAAGAAAAATCGAAGAAAAAATCGAACAAACGTTAAAGTGACAAATCGAATGAAAAAAAAAAAAAAACGAAAAGAAAAACTCGACAAAACCAGGAAGAAGAAGCAAAACAAAATTTATTACAGAAGTGAAAAAATTTTTATAGATGAAATTTGTGTGAAGTTGAGAAATTGTTTATATAAAAAAAGAAAAAATCTGAAAAAATTGTGAGAATTTAAAAAAAATATATAAGAAAAAATTTGTTATAAAATTGACAAATAATTTGTAAGTTTTATGTTAAAAAGAAGGAATTTTTGACAAGTTTTTTTAGGGAAAAAGTGTTGAACGACCGAAGTGGTGGTGATAAAAGTGAAGAAAATAATTGTTAAGTTACAAAAAAATGGAAACTAACAAAAAAGAATTATGAAATCCTAAGCCTGGTTTTTTGCATAAAATAAAAACAACAAAAAATAAAACTGGAAAAAATTTAATTAAGTGGTATTAGTGGTTGGTGGGTGAGCTTTAGCTCTTAAGTTAAACATGAATTAAATAATTTATATTAAAGAATGTATAAGAATTTTTTTTACTAAAAAAATATCCTTGAAAATTTTCTACAGTGAAAGAAAAAAAATGCTTTAAGAGAGACGTATGATTTTGTAGGAAAAGAAAAAATTTCTATACTAAATAATTAAAAAGCCTAAGAGTGAAAGAGATGACTATATAGTTGTACGAAATAAAAATGTGTTATAAACTAAAACAAAAAATACAACTCTGTTAGCAATTAGACTTTGGCACTTGTCCGCAAAGATGCCAGATGTTATTGGGAGTGTATGGGAATTTAAATTTAAAAAAAAAGTAGGAGAATGAGTGATAAAATTCAATAAATAACTTTTTTAAGATTTTGAAGATAGTTTCCACATCAGTTGTTTATTAAAGTAATTATTTTTGTCTTAAATTAAGATCATCGGTCTAATTGATTTCTATAATGAATTAGTAAAACTTTTACTTGTGATATAATAATGTAAACGATTTTTTCCACTTACACTTCATTTGAATAAATATTAAAGAAAATATTTGCAATTTACCATTTTTGCAGGAACTCATTGATCTCTCGACATAAGTCAAGATCGACGAAACTATTGATTTAAAATAAATTTGATACAGATTCGATCTTTTACTTGTGATTATAGTAATAAAAAAATGTTTTCCGCTATAAGTTTACGAGTTATAGAAATTTTAAAATCTTTCTCTGAATATCTTTATTAGTAACTGTCCGATCTTAATTATATTGGTATCATGCAAAAGTACTTGCAAAAATCTTTTTTATGATATATAACATGATATTAATTAACTCCTTGGGAACAAAATCGACATTTTGTATACAAATTGCGGAACTTAAAATTTTTTTGATAGTTTAAAAAAGCTTATTTTGTGGAGCCGGTTTTCGACATAACCAGAGGAGAAAGTTCTTGAGCCCGGCCGAAGGCCAGCTACTCAGAAAAAACTATTAGCATAAAAAATTATATTTTAATTTTAATAGTTCCGTTATTAATGATTACTTTCGACCTCCCTAATTCATTTAAAATATTAAATCTTTTATACACAGTTTATTCGATTGCGAAGATTTAAGTATCAATTTAAAGCTCATGAATGGACATTTATTAAAATCACACATTATTTTTTATAAACGTTTTTCTAACATTTTTTTTAATTTCTTCAGTATAACTAAATTTGTTTGATATAATATTTTTTTAATAGACGGCCTATTGGAGGAAGGTTTGTTTATTCTGTCGTATGTCTAAAAGCTCCTTTGTTACAATATTGTGTTATTTTTACCCATTTTTTATACAAACTTTTTTAATATGAGATTCTTAAGTATGTTTTTTAAAAGCATATAATTCTGAAATTATTAAATTTCACTTAAAAATTAGTTTTTCTTACTATTTTCAGCATTATAATGAAAGATAAAAAAAATGGGATCTGAATCGGAACCTTCCTCTATTTTTATTACAAATCTTCTAATTGTTAAATCCTCACGTATGGTAACATTGTTTGGCACTTGTGTATATTTTTTAGCAAGTGTATGTCACCAAGAGCAAAGAAGAAAAGGAATAAAGAGGAAGACTAAAAAATATAAGGAAACAAAGCGAAATTGAAACATTTTTATGAAAATTAAATTCTATTTAAAATTATTAAAAATAAGTAATATTACTGTTAAAGGAATGTGAATTACATATTTCTTGAGGAGTCTTTAATAAAATTTCTAGTTTATTATCGTTAGTGTGTGTGTTTTGTGTTTCTTTTGCCTTAATGCCAGCGTTGCTATATTTCGGTATATGTATGTTTTTTAACCAAAAATTTTTCCTTTAACTTTTTTTATTGCGTCTTAAGATATTTGTGGGTCTTTTTTTTATCTATCTTCTAGTTGTTAGTTATTTTTTGTCTATATATAAAGAAAATGTATGGATTTTGGAAGTTATACATTTTGATTGAATATTAATTTTTATTAATTTATTTTGTGCCTGTTTTTTTATATTTATAACAATTCTTGTCATTTTTGTTTTGTACTTAGTTTTGAGAGTGTGTAATTAATTGTTTTTTAAGTGCAACAGAGATGGCTGGATGATGATTAACTGTTATAAAATAAATGATTGTTGTTTTATGCAAAATTTAAATTATTTTGTTGTACAAAAATTTGTTCTAATCTGGGGAAGAATGCTAAAGGAAAATAAAATGATTATAAAAAAGTAATAAAAATTTATTATAAATTAAAAATGATTCAATATTTAATTCATTAACCTCTAAATATTTTCTCACTATTTTACTTAATGATTTCTGCTGGTTTTCACATTTTTTTTTTATATTCTCTAGATATTTAATAATTTGCTGGCCAGTTAATGTTTAAACTAAAATGTGTAAAATAGGCAACAAAACTTTTTCTTTCGTAATCATTTAAATTTCTTATTAATTTATAAGTTTCTATTTCTAACCACAGTTTTAATTAACCTTTTTTTCATAGAATTTTCTTAGACTTTTGCGTAATTGTGTATTTCTTTGGGAAGAAATAGTTTGAGTTAAACTTTCTTAAGCTTATGGTTACAAAATTAATTTTTGACTTTCCTTAAACGTACTATTGATTACAAAGTTACAAACAATATTTTATTAGGCAAAAACATGCAATTGTATTACTAAGAAATCAATAAATTAAAATGGAAAACACCCTAAACAAATAAAAAGAAAAATTATTTTGAACTTCATGCAAAAAGAGATTATGAGTAAAATTTTCAATAGAAATCTATAATCTAGGTTTTTGTTATTATTTACTTTTGAGAAAATCCCTACATTTTCGAAAAATTTAAAAATAAAAAAACATTTTAATAAATATTAATAAAAAGTTAAATTTAAAACATATTTTGTATATTTTTAAATAACTTAATAAAAACTATTCAGACCCAATCACAAACAATACTTTTGCTTAAAATGTAACTGACTGCTGTATTAAAATATAACTATTTATATGGAACGAAACCAATTAAGTACGTTAAACTTCTGCGTAAAATGAAAAATGTTTGACTTTGTTTGACAAAGTACGTAAATACATTTTGACAGTTGTATTTATTTTATTTTTTAATATTATTTACTTGAATCGGAAAATTTAATTTGCAATTCTTTATTTCTATTGAAAACATAATTTAAAGTTTAAATTTTTATATTTTATTATATAAAATTTTAATAATAATTGCAGTTGAATGGAAAGTATTGTATGAGGTTGTTCTTTAAATTTTTACCCACACACAAATTTTTATAATTTTCAGTAGGCTTATTTTTAAAGACAATAAATAATAGTAAAAGAAAAAAAAAAAAAAAAAAAAAAAAAACGAACTGCTTTTGGTGTTAGCAACGCCCGGTAGTCTATTACCTAAAACGGAAAAGGTTTATTTATTGATAAGATTAGAAAGAAATACATATAAGTACATTAAATTGCAATGTTTATTTAAATATTAGTTTGTTTAACAATAATATATAATGGGTTAGCAATACATTTTTGTAAATTTAAAATACTATAAATGTAAATCTACTAAATGGAAGTATGCGAAAATAAGGACTGCGCATAAAAAAATCCGTGCATGCGAATCTGCTTAAGAAACTAAACCAATAGGCGAATTTTTTTTAAATTATATTTTTATTAATGACTGTTATGTTCAAGTTCTAAACTTAAAAAATAAATTATTTTCTCTTGGTTTTTAAGAAAATATATGATGTTTTCCAAAATTCTTCCAATTAAAGGTTTTATTGTATTTCGGTCACTTTTTTCCTCGAATAAGTCCATTTATTTTTAAACTCCGCTTCATTTTAAGCTAAGCTTTTAATGTTCTTTAAATTATTTTTTACTAGAGCCCAATATCTTTCAATTGCTCGGAGTTCCGGACAATTTGATGGATTAGCATCTTTCGGTACAAACACTAACAATTTCTTTATTATCACTCCATTGTTTTGTTGTTGTAATGAGAAAAAGCGAAAATAGGCCAGAAAAACGTGGATACACTGTATTTTCTTAGGAAAGGCAGAAATCTTTTCCAAAGTCACTCATTCACGTATATTTCTGTGATAATGGAACCATTTTTCATGAATGAAGTGCTTCTTTCCGCATATGCATATGGCTTCCCAAAACAAAAACTTTCTTGGGAATGTTGATTTCTTTGATACTCGATGTTTTTCTGCTATATTCCCTCTAGCATCTGCAACATAGAATTCCTGGCCAGGAAGTTGAAAAAAGTTAGACTGTACGAACGTTTCATCGTCTATTATACCCTGATCATAATTATGGAAAAATTCGTCTGAAGAACTTTAACGTTATATTTTCACCTCCAAATTCTTGCTTTGCGTTTCTATTAGGATTTTTTTGTACTTCATACGTCTTCAGGCTAGATTTCCTTTCAATTTTTCTAATAAAAATTTAAAGCAAAAAACTTTTTGTGGCACTTTTCTTCCAGAGATGAGGGGAATTTCTTTGAAAATCCTTTCTATTTTGTCTAAGTCTTACAGTCTGAAGATATTATTTTTCTTCCACTACCTGATTTCTATTCAGTGACCATGACTTCTTTTTATAATATTATGACCCAAGAAACTGTATTTTTTGACACAACTGCCTTCTTAGCAATTGTTTTATATGACCGATGTAAGACTTCATGAACAATTTCTATTATTTGTTTTGGTGTTTTTTGTTCAATTTCCATTTTAAGGAAAACTAGTTTCGCTATAACCATGAAACTAAGCACATAGCTAGTGAGCATACCGACAAATGTAAACCAGTTAACAGAATTATTTAATTTTCACCACACCAAAAGTTATAAGCCCAAGAGCATGCACGGATTTTTTCGTGGGCAGTCCTTAATACCAATACCGAAATCGAATGGTGAATTTCGGCCAATAGCTATACTAAGTTACTTTTCAAAAGAGTTCGAAAAGGTGTTGTAAAGAGTTCGAAAAGGTGTTGTATAAGCAAATGACAACCTACAGTAGGTAGCACAAATGAGTACATGCTAAATAAAAGTAGTAGAGCAAATCCAAACATTTTTTCTTCAATTTCTTTTATGTTTAGTATTTAATAAAATAATTTACAATTTAAAAATAAAAGCATCAAGCTCTACGAAAATATCCGACAAAACGAAAACAACTCAAATGTACTCAATTTTGCACCTGAGGGATTTTTAAAATATTTTTTTATAACAATAAAAATATTTTAATATAATATAGTGTAGTTTATAGATAAGGGTCAGTAGATTATTATACCATTTTTAGATTCTTAAATATACCTTTAAAAACGGAAGCTATGTCCGAAGGACCACTTTTTCGGACTACGCGCTTTTAAATTTTATATCTAGATTATCAGTTGACGAAATTAAATTTTTTTAAACTGTATTAGAAAGACAAGAAATTATCCTTTTCAAAAAGTATATACTCATAATATAATATGTCACCGAGAGAACTCAATCTGTATATGTAAATAGTGTCATTTCAAAGCCTTTATTACTCATGAGGGGCGTACCTCAAGGCTCAATAAAGGGACCTTTATTGTTCTCCCTTTATGCTAATGATCTACCTCAACAATTATCACACAGTATGATACACATGTATGTTGACGATGTCCAAGTATATACATATTAGTAGTTTCGTAAGTTCCTTAAAGGAAAATGTTGAAAAGTTGAACGAGGATTTGAATAAGATTCATCGCTGGACACTTAAAAATGGACTATGCCTTAATCCTCAAAAATTGAAGTGCATTATTATACATAAGAAATCTCTGTATATTCCGAGCTATAACATATTGATAAATAATGAAACTATTGAAATTGTTCGCAGAGTAAAAAATCTATAGTATTCAATAATAACTTAACTTGGTCAAGTCACATAGATTCACTGGTGATTAAAATTTATATAAAATTAAGAACGCTATGGGTGACTCAATACTTTAGACCACCTAGAATAAGGCAACTCCTTGCAAAAGTATATTTAATTCCGAGTTTGATATATTGTTGTGTGCTTTTTGGATATTGTGAAAGCTCCACTATGAGGAAACTACAAGTCCTTTATAATAACATTATTAGATATGTACATGGGCTGAAGAAACGTGTACATGGACTGAAGAAACTCCTTGCAAAAGTATATTTAATTCCAAGTTTGATATATTGTTGTGTGCTTTTTGGATATTGTGAAAGCTCCAGTATGAGGAAACTACAAGTCCTTTATAATAACATTATTAGCTTGTATGGAGTTTCTTTTAAAGACCTAATCAATATTAAGATACTTGTATTTCTACACAAAATTATTTATACCAAAGAACCTAAATATTTATAAAATTTGATAAATTTCGCTAGATCAAGAAGTGGAAAAAGAATTATTATTCCCTTACGTCGAAATTTAGTAACAGAATGGCACTTTTTCATAAACGCTATTCGTCTTTGGAATGCAATTCCATAAATAAACTTTAATAATGAACAAATTTAAATATTTTAAGCCTTTTTAACGATAATAAAGATTCAAAATATCGTTAAAAGATTTATCCGTGTAGCCGACTTTTGGCCTAGTTCAGGGGCTTTCTTCTCTATGTATGTCAAAATCCGGCATATCAATAGAAATGCATTTTTTCTTCTGAAGGATTTAATCAATATGGTAATTTTATATATTATTAGAATGGTATTTGAAAGTACTTTAAAAAAATCAGAAAATTATATCAAAACTTAAGATTTCCATAACACGTAAACTAAGAGCAAGCGGACAAAATTGTTTACATTATTTTAAACACAAGTAAAAATACTACTGAATCATTATAGAATTAAAAAAATCAAGTGGCCCAGTAATCTTAATTTACACCATTAGGGACAAAACAATTTTATTTATATGTTGTCAACACTAAGGAATATTTTAAAGAAAAAATAAAGAACAATTTTATTTATATGTTGTCAACACTAAGGAATATTTTAAAGAAAAAATAAAGAATACATTTTTAAATATCCTTTATATCCTTTATACATTTTTTTTATAATTTTTTTATTTTTTTATAATTTTATAAAATTTCGATAAAGTTAATTTTGAACCGCTATAAAAACTAAATTACAAAGAATTTGAAAATTTTTAAGAAATTTAAATTTTGTATGGGCGTAATGAGTCAATAATAAGTTTTATTAGAATTTTTAAAAACATAATTTCTGATGATATATAACACTTTTTACTTTTATTAACAAACAACGAAATAAACATAAAAAATAATAAATAAAATACATAATTTATGCTAATAAGAGTAACATCCCTTTCTAAGTGTAAAATACTACTATTTTTAGAAAGTAAACAAAACAAATTAGAACGATAAAAGAAATTTTTAGACAAATTTTGTACATGCATAAATTAAATTTATTTTAATGTAAAATTTTGATTTAATTGAACAACAATTTTAAGATACAGGTTAGATGTGTGTTATATAATTACAGTATATCACAAAAATATTTTTCTTATGCAAAATTAAAAAAAAAAAAAAACGTTTAAACAAAATTCAAAATAAATATGGCTTTACCTTACAAATGATTTTGCAATAATTATAACAATTTTGTTAAAAATTAAAAAAAAAAAATATTACAATATTAATTCATTACATATTTAGCATTTTGTATAAAAATTATTTTGCCTTTTTTGTACGAAAGATTTTCTTAAATATCGAATAGGGAACGAAATTTAGTGATACCTGTATTGTCATTTATTTCACTAATTTTCAAAAAATTGCATACGATATTTGATAATTTTAAAATTCCCTCATTAAATATTAAATTTGCTTCCTAAAACTTAATTGACCATACCAAAAATATTTCTACAAACGTTTCTTTACTCAAATAAAAAAAGATAAAGAAATAAAAATCTTATAAAAAAAATAATTCTCGTAATAAAATCGAGGGTGTTATATTAAGGAAGAACAGTAAAAAAAGGACAAAAAAAAAAAAAAAAAAAAAAATCAAGTGCGGTTAATAAGTTTATGCATGAGTAAGGATACAGCATACAAGTACATATACTATAGAAGAAAAATAACAACAAGGATAACAATTTAAGTATTTGTTAATGACAGCTGAGTGACAAGAAAATTATACATCTTCATTTTTCATAAAGCATCATTGTGTTTTGTAATAATGATGACGAAGATGATGATAAAAAGAATTATATGTAATACCTCTAGTATAATATTACCATGGCCCGCCTACATTAAATAAAAATTTTAGTATTTTTTTTCTAGATAATTTATTTCAAAATAAGTTAATTTCATACGACCCCTTTCTTTTGTTCTTACTAACAAAAAAGTAAATTTGCATTTTCGTCAACAATTTTGTATACATATTTAAAATTTTATTGTTTTTGCTTAAATATATTTCTTTCTATTACACATTTAAGTTTTCTTTTTAACTATAAAACACTTGCAGCAAACTACGTCATTTTTTTTAGCATATTCAACTGTATATAGTATTGAAATTTTGCAAAAAAAAAAAAAAAAAAAACAACGCAGCGTAGAAAAATACAAAATACCTCTAGAAGCATTTGTTTTACAAAATAATAAAAAAAAATCTAAATTTAATAGGGTTTTTTTTCACTAGTTGTTGTCAACGTCAAACTCGTGTGAAACAATAAAATTCAATTAACTTTTTAGAGAATATTGTATATAAAAAAACGGAAAGGAAAGTATTATTTCAATGGTAAAAAAACCTAAAGGGTAAAATAACTATAACAAGAAAAAGGCAGCAGCAGTAGCATGAAAAAACATAAAATAATAATTGTAAGAATTGGTGGGTATGGTTAGGAAGCCTAAAAATATGCAATGATTTTTTTTTTTTTTTATAGAGAAAACTGATGAAATTGCTGTAGCGTAGAAACTTTTTGATAGAAAATTAATTTTGAATTATGTTTAGCTACTGGTGGAAAATACCTGTTAAAATGACAAAGAAATATAAATATTTGAAGAAACTAAGGAATGGTGGTTTCCAAAATTTTTTTAAATCTCCCAAATATTATTGTGTATTAGGAGTTATAGGTTTAATAAAGGGTATTATCATTGTCTTCATTTTCCATATGATCCATATGAGTGACAAGTAGGTTAGTTTTGGTTCAATGGGCAGCTGTCTGAACAATACAGAACAGTTCACTTGTGTCCATTTTGGTCTCGTTGTGATACTCTAAGGGATCACGTGTTGTTATATCACAGGTCCAATACTGTGCTCGAGTCGAACCAACTATTCATGTATGAAGTAATTGACCGCTTTGATGTCAATAACTGAGAGATCCGATAATAAATGCTCAAACGGACCGCTAAATTAATCAGTCCTTATTCCAGTGAGAGTTGGACAGTGGCATAGGAAATGCTCAAGGCTCTCTTCCTCATCGTGGCAACTCCTACAGAAGTCTTTAAAAGAGAGCCCTAATCTCCTAGGAGGAGCAGCAGCAATCCAGTGCCCTGTGACAATGGCTATCAGAATACGTAACCGGTGCCTTGGTAGTCCCAAGATGAGGTTTGGCCGAAATCCATCATAATGGGTCCATATTTGCCTCGAGGTTGAACATGTGGACTCGTTTGTCCATCTATATTGTGCAATCCCCGATAAGTTACGCAGAATTGTTGATCTGTAGGAAGAAAGCATTACTCCAACCAGTTGATCCTTATCTTCATATTGAAGAAGAGAACCGTTTCTGGCCAGTTCGTCCGCAATAAGATTACCTGAGGTATTTGAATGATCCCTTACCCAGACCAGCTCCAGGTTTGAATGTCTCGCCATCTCGTTTAGTGATATCCGGCATTTCTATACCAGCCTGGATGTCGAAAAAACAGCCAGGAGCGACTTAATCGCGGCTTGACAGTTTGAACCGATTTGGATAAACACACTGAATACCTTATAGTACATTAACCAGTTCATCGCTCTCCTTATGTCCGAGATCTCTGATTGGAGAATGCTGCAGCGATCGGCAATTTGCAGGAAATACTTTTCCTATATGCGGGAATATCCGGGAAAATTCACCCCCAAACCCCATCAACGGATTTGGACAGTATAAACCTTCACTAAACCGGCTCCTAATTCCAGAGCTGTCGCGATTGACACTGAGAAGTATCTGTCAAGAAAAGGTATAGGGATGCAATAGTCAATTTTGCAAGGAATGTCGTCGCATGGCCATATTATTTATCGTTCAATGCACCTATAGTCCTGAGCCTAGTCGCCGACATAATGGAGATCTGTTCGGTCGTATGGTCCACTGGTAGCCAGTTCATTAGAATGAATAAGGCTTTAGATGGAGTTGTATGAAGCGCAACTGTATTAAGTAGCGCTGAACTACACAGAATCCTTTCAAAGATTCCAATGTAGGTGGATTTCACCATAGCTCTCCACCATACTATCGAGTACATAAGTATGGACCATGTCGGAGAGCCATTTCGTGTTCCTGTGATTTATTTCTCAGGATTTTCCAATGGCTTCCCTACACATATATAGGGCAATACCGGCCTTTGAGGCTCTAGCCCGTGTATTTTGGAGCCAGAATAGTTTGGAGTCCAGTATAATCCCTAGGTACTTCACATTATCTGTCACCTTCAATACCATTTAGTCGTGGTAGTGGAAAAGGTGGAATCTTATAACTAGTTGTAATCCACACAATTAGTAGACTTAGAGCAGTTTGCAGGCGTTGAGACATATTATACAGATATTTCCTAGATAGTGCTACCGCATAAGCGACAGTCTTAAACTTCAGAGAATCATGATCCCTGAGTAGTGGGTTTACGGCGAAATTCCAAAGAAAAGGAGATAAAACTCCCCCTTGCGCAGTACCCCTATTCGATACCATGTATATGGTAGATGCTCCCATATTGGATATTATAACTCTGTTGATTAAAAGTCTCCATATGAGGCTAATTACCGACTGGTGTATGTCCAGTCTTTCCAAAGACATTTTAATTGCCTCTGGAGTCACATTATTGCAGGCCCCCTCTATGTCGAAGGCTATTAATGTAAAATCCTTAAGCTCGAGAGCATTTTCTTTGTGTCCTACAAGCGAGGGTAATGTAGTCTCAATAGATATGGTATAATAGGGAATCTTGTCTTCATTTTCCGTATATAGTAGAATATCGGTATATATTTTGGGATTTCAGAAAATCTTAAAAATAAGTACATATTTGTTAAAAACTTATTAACCTTTATTTAGCAGCTTTAATCTTATTTGATCACAAAGACAACGTGATCGGTGTAACTTTAAATTTAATTTTTATATTTTTTCAAATTCAAATTTCTTATATTTTCTTTAACACAATTTTCTTAAAACCCTCACTTAATTTCTTCCCTCAAGTATCATTTCAATATCTCCATTAAGTTATTAAAATTGTGTTAAGTTAATATTTGCCATAAAATTTAACAACAAAATTCTTTGAAATTTTCTTTTCCCCTCTTCACTATTTTTTCTTTTTTCTTTTTGTGTAATTAAAATATTACACAATTTTTTTACTCAACAGAAATTTATATGGGGTTTCCTTACAATTTGTTTAGTTATTTCTTTTTTGTTTTTAGCTGTTTTCTTACTTATTTCTTTCATAATAATATTTTCTACCACATTAAATGTATTGTAATTTAATGTGAGTTTAGTTTTTTTTCCCTTTTTTTAAGAAAATTTCGCTTTAAATTACTTTAGCATATAATCATAGTTGTAGCAAAAAAAGTTTCTTTTCACCACATGTTTAAGATGAGCATGCGCCGCTAATCATTAAATATATAAATTTCTTATACTTGTAACTAAGAGGGTTTCTTCTTTTTTTTATATTTTATTATTATTGTTGTACTTATATTTTTGATATTTTTCATTTTCTTAGATTTCCAACAGTAATTTTACTTAAAAAGAAATATATGTTAAGAAAACATGAAATGCACTGGCGCTGACTGACATGTCATATGTCAAAATGACATGTTATACTTTTGAAGTTATTGTTGCTGCAGTTGATAGTAGAATTCCCCTAAGACGTTAAAAAAAATATTTTATATAAGTAAAGTAAATTATAGTTAAAATCAAAATTATTTTATTTTGTGCACTTTTTCTGTGTAAGAAATCAATAGGAAATGCTTTTAAGTATGTAATATATTTTAAGTGTACTTAGAGGTATTGTTTATGCCCAAAAGTATGCCACAATAAATTGTGTTTAAAGATAAGCACAAAATAAATTATGACAAAAGAAAAATAAGTGTCATTATTATTGTTGTTTTTTGGGAACGAGAGACAAATTAAAATGAATTAAAAATGTGAGGGGATTTTTTTTTTCATGAATTCTTTGATGTAAAAGTAGGTCAGGCTTTAATGGCTTCATGACTAGAAAAAGTGAAATTTTAAAGTCACTTCAATTTTAAAGATTTTTAAACTTCCTGCCTTCTCTTCAACTTCAAATGAAAATATTACCCTTTAATAAAAAAAAAAATCCGCTAAAATTCCCATACGAATAGGTTCGTTTAATGACAGCCGCTTGAAATTTCTTACTAAGAGGTGGCAGGTGCTCCTTATTCATAACTATCGTTCTATATGCTACGTCGGATTTGGAAACCCCGGACACCTTCCAATCACTTGCAAGTGCTCTCAGGGTAATTATTGTATACTTCGATTCAAAAGAAAAAAAAAAAAAAATTTTTTTAGTTCCAATACATAAAGTATACAAATTCTAACAATTTATTTATTTATTCATTAACAGTAATATAATAAGCCTCCTAAGGCCAAACTAAATTTATATTTAGTTTCGAATTTAGTAAAATAATTACTCCCAGGGTTTTCGAACCGAATGTGTTCTACAGTCCCCTCTGATTTGGATGTTTCGTCCGTTATGCGGCCGTGACTCTAGGCAGACTTGGAATCTCGCCAATATGGACCACGTACATTATAGCGCCTAATTGTAGGACTTCTAAATAAGCGACAGCTTCCTTTAGAAACAGCGTGTTCGTTGGAGCAGGCCATTAGTTTGATTCGTCCTGAGGGACGTTCTATTTTCAATAAATCATTCTGTACATCGGGCTGTAGAGCTTTGGATGCTTTATTTTACCCAACTGATGCAAGAAATTCTAGGCGGTAGGTCATCTTAAAAAGGTGTTGCTACTTTTTTGGGTATAAGGCTCAGAGCAAATTACTTCTAAGAAACTTCACTCCATTAGTTTCAGAGTTTGAGAGTTACTACAAGTTATAGGATAAGAGGTTATTATAATATTTCTTTTTAATCTATATGCCACATAAATGACAGCTTCAAAATAACGTTTATTTGAAGTCTTTTGGAAACAAGCTCATATCAGGATACCGTCCAGAAAGTCGAGGTTATATTTACGGCGGCGGTGCAAAATAAAATAAGTTATTAAATCAATAACAGATAGGGCCACTGTATTCACTATATTTTGCATTGAATTTCAATGAATGACTCTGATTCAATTGGCTTGATTCTCTAAGACCGTTAAAAGTAGATTACTCGAAATAATAATGAGCCAATAATATTAAATTATTTCTTGCAGATTCTTTGAATTGTCCACCATTTCGTGCATCATTTCTCTTTCTTGGATGTGATAATTTTCACCTTAAGTCCCATTGAAGTTGATGTAAGCTCGTGTTGTGAATGATAACAAAGTCGAAGTTCATACACAGCGATTTTTCTTGAAGCAATTCTGACTTCATAGGCTAGAGAGGTAATTTAAATGTTTAGTATTCCCTTCTCCTATAAACTCAGAATTGCGGCAAGAAAAATTGTTGTGTGTGAACCCCAACAAAGTGTATTTTGTTTGATTTTCTTTTTTCACCTTCTACTCAAAGAAACTGAAAGAAAACTTTATGGTTTTATAATAATTTAAAACGGAAATTACAAACTGTTTTTGAAGTTCATTTAAAAAAAAACTACATGACATCAAACATGTTTTATATCATTAGAGTTTTTATCAAATAAGAATCTTTTCTCAAATATAATCAATTTAAATTTAGACAAGTCTTTAAAACCTTAAAGAAATTTTATTTTCGTTAACCTTTAAAATCATTTTAAATAATGTATAAAATCGTGACCTAATTTTTGTGTTTTGTTTAATACTAACATTTTTTTAATTTATCAACATTAATTATTTAATTATTCTGCTTTTAAGAGAATAATTGTTTTTAAAACTATTTGATAGACTACTTGTCTTCTTCTTTAGTCTTAAAATAACAAATAAATTTAGATTTGTGCTTTGTCGTTAAGTTGTTTTTTTTTTCTTAAATAATTAATTTAATTGTCTACGCTTGAATACTATTTCTTTCTTGAGGTTTGTATAACTTTAATAGCTTACAGAAAGGCGTTTAAAATAAAAGAATTGTTATAGTATGTTGTGAGATATACATGAATAATAAATGTTTGACAAGTTAATCGTATGTAGTATAAGTTTTTTTGAATTGGTTTGTTATTGATTTTGTTGGCTTAAAGATTCAAAAATTTTATTTAAGGGGCTTTTATCTTTAAAAAAGACACATATTTTAAGGCTTTTAAAGATGTTTGTATTCAAAAATTATTTATTTCCTTTTTTATAATTGTGGTATTTTAGTTAATGGAAAAGTTTTTATTAACTTTTCCATTCTTATAATATAACCCAAAATATCTTTTATATTTATAATATTTGTAGCATATTTTTAGGCTTCTTATTATTGTTATTTTATTTTTTTTACGGTATTGAACCCTCTTGAAATATTGTTAAAATAAAATTTATTTTTTTTTTAATCATTTTAAGTATTTTTAGGATTTCTTTTTGTTATTTAACCTTTTTAAAGGGATTTATTTTTTGTTATTTCATTTTTGTTTATTTTAACAATCTCTAAAAAGGTAACATTTGCTTTCTTAAGGACTCAAATAGTATTTGTTTTTTTCTTAGAAATTTTGCATATTAATTTGTAAAAGTAAAAATTATTTTTAAGGATTTTTCCTTTGAATTTAGATATTTATAAACATTAGGGTGTTATATTTTTTAGTTTTATTTTTGATAAAAGCAACCTTTCAGATTGAATTAACATATTCATCATTATTGTGTTTTTTTCTTTTTTTTTTTGAAAGGAAACTACAAACTACTACTACATTTCTTTAAGGAATCAAAAGTTTATTAATCATATGTACTAGGGTGATCGACGCGGTTTTCCAACCGGTTTTAAAACCGGTTTTTTCAGTCAAAGTGCTGTCGGTTTTTTCAAAATGTTCATTTTTCGAATGTCGAATAGACCGGTTTTTTTTAACACAAAAAACCGGTTTTAAAAATAGCATTTTATTTCAGAAAACATGTACTAAATAGTGATATTTGAATCGAAATTCAGGAATAATTTTTTAAATATTTATAAAGACTGATTTCTTATGTTTTAAAAATATAGTTTAAGTCTAAATTGGAATTTATTTTGTAATATTAAACAAATAAATAATAAATAATTATCCTGTATGAATTTTTTAATCTATTGTAATATCTGTAATATTTTTACACCCAATTTAATTTTTTTGATCAAATATTTCCTTTATTTTTTAAAGGTGTTGTATTAAAAAAGTTACACCAGCAGAATCGTTTCAATTGAAACAGGTTTCCATATTAAGCCATGGTTTCTGTTTATGCTAACTAAAATTTTTTTCTACAATTTTGAAACATAATTATCTTCTAGTCATCTAGATATATAATTTGCTTAGCATTTTTTCTCTTTCCAGAGCTTTCTGAAGCTCCCAAACGACGTAGAAAATTAAAATTTGGCTTAATTATAAAACTTGTCTTCCAAGAAATCCTAATGGAGCCATATTTTGAAATTTTTATCAGGGAGCGAATATAAGAGGATTTATGTGTCTTTTTCTAAGAATTTTTTCTCTTTCCAGAGCTTTCTAAAGCTCCCAGAAGACGTAGAAAATTAAAATTCGGCTTACTTATAACCCTATTCGTCCTACAACTCCTAACGCAGCCAGATTTTGAAATCTCTATCAGGAAGCGAAAATACTTGGATCTATATATATGGATTTATATATATCTTTCCTAAGCATTGTTTCCTCTCCAGAGCTTTCTGAAGCTCCCAGACGACGTAAGAAACTAAAAATCATCTTACTTATAAAACTATTCGTTCTACAAAATCTAACAGAGCCAGATGTTTCTATCAGGAACCGAAAAGTCTGTTTTGGTATTAACAACTTTTGAGTTGCTATACTTATTGTTTGCTCTCCAAATCCTATCAAAAACTGATTCTGTATTTCTGCCAGGGAGCGCATTTATGACGATTTTTTTTATTTTGAAAGGTTTACGAATTTAAAACTTTAATCAATATTATCCCAATAAATTCTAACGGCTTCAAATAATTGACTTCGATTAGGGAGAGGAATGTGTCTAAATGTTGTTCATATTTTTTCCTTTTCATTTTCGGATTTGTTTGTGCATATTTTCATTATTATATTATTTTTCCTGACATTGTCAGACTTTTACGCTTGTATTTAATAAATTTTAACTTGATTATAAGAATTATTTATTTTTTTAAAGAAATGTAGTCTTTTGATATAAATATTAATTTCTGCAAAAAACCGGTTAACCGGTTTTTTCTAAATTTCAAAAAGTGTAACCGGTTTTTTTAAAATACCAACTATTCGAACTATTCGAAAACCGGTTTCTCAAAAAAGTCGAATAATCGATCACCCTAATATGTACATGTGTTGAACATTTTAAGATTTTTTTTATTTTTTACAAATAAAACATTTTTCAAAGAAAATAAATTCTTATAATATTTGGCAGAATACAATTGATACAAATTAGAAATTTTTTGAACAGTTAAATATAAAAAAAATCTCTTTATAGAGAGATAAATACATACAGTGCTGTGCAGAACAGAAGCAACAAAATTGGGGTAAACCTAAGAATAGTTTTATTTTTTAGAATATTTAGTTTACAACAAAAATAATTTTACGATATTATATATTTAAGGATTAACAAATACACAAACATTTAAAGAACTTTAACTTTGTCTATTAACAAAAACTGGAATAAAACACTACAATCTTCATATAGGAGTGTGCACAACAATAGCAACATATTCATATTTTGCTTCATTTTGTTCTATATTTTACATTTTTCGTAAAATTAAGTAGTTTTAATGCGATTAAGTTGTTAATTGCCGTCTCTGGAAAGATTTCCATTTGAATTTGTTGACGTTTAATCCAATCCTTGAAAGGTTTTTAAATATATTTCGCATTTTTTCCATGAAAAACGTTGAATTAAAGAATTTATTTCTCTATGTATAACGAAATTTTTAATAACTTATTAACCTAAAATATCAAAATTTCATTAGATTTCTAAAAAATTCTACTGGCATATATAATATATATATCAAACGGTCGGAAATCCTTTAGAGAATTTTGCTATTGAAATTCGGCAAGATCGGTTCATACATTGCGGAAATATACTTAAAAAACGGGTTTTAGGAACCGGTTTTCCAGTTTCTGAAGCCTCTGTATATACTAGGGACATCGTTTTTGGAAAGAATGCTCGGACATTGTTTTCTGATTTTTTTTTTTGCTAAAAAAATGAAACAAATCGGTTCATAATAACTGAGATATCGGGCAGAAAGCATTTTTGATTTTTTGAAGCCCTTGTTTAAGCTATAGGTTTTTATTTTTATACAGATCGGTCATAAATACTTTTATTAAATTTCGGTTTTTTAATAAACCAAATTCGTTCATAACCAACAGAGTTATGGGCCAAAAACTAAAACATATCTGTTAAGAATATAAATACACACACAAACATGTATATTAATCACTGTAATGACTATTAGAGACGTTTTTACCTATAAGACAAGTAGTTTAGTTAGCAACAGCAATAATATAATGAATAACAGTGTTGTTGTTGTTCTTCGTATATGCAGTCAGTTTGTATATAGACACATACAAAAATAAATAAATATGGAATTGTTGTTGTTGTTTATTTTTTAAAAGCAAAGCTTGTTATGATTGTTTCTTTTTTCATATTCAAATTTTCGTAGTTTGAAAAAAATGAAGATTTATACATATGAAATAATGAAAGCATACGTTAAGGCAAAAATTTAATTATTTGTCCGTAAGATGGTGAAGGGTATGAAAGATTCGGCACATTAAATGCTTTCAATGGACTTTGAGTATAGTATATATTAAACCTTAGAGACTATATAACCTATCTATGTGGACAATTCCGTTTTTATAACGTGTTACCTATTTATTTTTATTAATATCTGAACGAAGTTTTTAGCGGAAGTCCTTTACATGCACTGAAAAGTCATAATTTTTTAAATTGTGCTTCCAAAATAAATTTGTTTACCTTAATTAAGCAGTATTCTATAATTTGTATTATAAAACAGTTACTTTCCACTTTTCTTATTCCAAATAAACTAAAAATTTATTGTCACAAACTATAATTCTTTTTAAAAAAACTATTAGGAAAAGAAAAAATAAATATATGTGTAAATAATGCTGTATTCAGATGTTTTTACTATAAATAAAACTGCCATTTACTTAAAAAAATAGTAATAAATTTTAAAATTTTTATTTTATGTTCGAAAATCTTAAAATTATCTAAATAGAGCTTTTAATCTTTTAAAAAGGTTTGAAACTTATATATTTTTATCTTCATATTTTTTAATTTCGAAATTAAATTATTAAAAAAAAATTTAACATTTTTATGTTCGAAGTGAAAATTTGTCAAGAAATTGTTTTTGATTTAATTTAAAATAATTTAAAATATTGTTATTTTCTTAATACTTTTCAATTAAATTATAAAAAATAAATTACTATTTTTCGGAAACAATAAGTACAAAAATGTTATAATTGTTTAAAAAAAGAAATTAATTATAAAATAGTGTTTGCAACTTATGTTCGAATTTTCGTACATGATCTAAAAAGTTGATTTTTATCATTTACTTATGATTTTAAGTTATAAATTAATCAAATTTTGAGTTTTTTTCTAAAATTCTGTGTTCGAAAATCGAAAAACCTATGAAAATATTATATTTTCAAGAAAATTTTATTAGTTTTTTATTGAAAAAATCTTAAATATTGTTTTAAAGTACTTATTGGAATTTCGAAATTAACTTCGAATTTTCGAACATGATCTAAAAAGTTAATTTTTATTATTTAATTGTGATTTTAAGTTAAAAATTAATAAAATTTTGAATTTTTTTCCAAAAATTCCGAGTTCGAAAATCAAAAAGCCTTTGAAAATATTAGATTTTTCAGAAAATTTTATTAGTTTTTTGTTGAAGAGGTTTAAGATATTAATTTAAGCTACTTTTTGGAATTTCGAAATTAACTTCGAATTTTCGAACATGCTCTAAAAAGTTGATTTTTATCATTTACTTATGATTATAAGTTTAAAATTAAAAAATTTTGAATGTTTTTCCAAAAATTCCAAGTTTGAAAATAAAAAACCTGGGAAAATATTAGATTTTCCAGAAAATTTGATTAGTTTATTGTTGAGGAGGTCTAAAATATTAGTTTAAACTACTTTTTGGAATTTCGAAATTAACTTCGAATTTTAGAACATGATCTAAAAAGTTGATTTTTGTCATTTACTTATTTATGATTTTAAATTTAAAATTACTAAAATTTTAATTTTTTTTTTTAATTCCGTGTTCGAAAATTAAAAAAATATTAAATTTTCTAGAAAATTTTATTCGTTTTTTGTTGTAGAGCTCTTAAATCTTAGTTTAAGTTACTTTTAGAAATTTCGAAATTAACTTCGAATTTTCGAACATGATCTAAAAAGTTGATTTTTATCATTTACTTATGATTTTAAGTTTAAAATTAATTGATTTTTCTTTTTTTTTCAAAAATTCTATGTTCGAATATCAAAAATCATGACAAATAGTTAGTTTTTTTCAGAAAACTTTATTAGTTTTTTGTTGAAGAGGTCTAAAATATTAGTTTAAGCTACTTTTTAGAATTTCGAAATTAACTTCGAATTTTCGAACATGAGCTAAAAAATTAATAAAATTTTGAATTTTTTTGAAAAATTCCGTGTTTGAATATCAAAAAACCTGTGAAAATATTGGATTTTTCAGAAAATTTTATTAGTTTTTTATTGTAGAAAACTTAAATATAATTTTAAGCTACTTTTTTGAATTTCGAAAGTAATTTCGAATTTTCGAAAATCAAAAAATATAGGAAAACGTTAGGTATTGTCAAAATTTTATTATTTTTTGTTGTAGAGGTGTTAAATATAAGTTTAAGCTTAAGTTTTCTTTTCTACAATATATATTGCCTAATTTAAGGCTTATTTTTTTATATTTTATTTGTATTAAAGTTTATATTTAGCTTTTAATTGCCTACTTTTAGGTCACCTCTTTATTTTATTTTATATTATTTTATTTCCTTAAGTGTTTATAAATTAATTTATTTTTCATATATAGTATTACTTTACGTGCTTACTCCTAGCTTTACTCTTTCCTTTTTTTTATTAAATGGTGTCTTATGCTCTACAATGGAGGTCACAATGACGGCTTTAAGTCTCCTAAACTATGACGTCAATTACGTCATCAATATCAAGGGAGAAGTTATTTCAAGTTTTTCTCACTTTAAAATAAAAACTAACTACTGTAGAGTTATGTTTTTGTTTTACTTACAAACTAAACTTTAAAAGTTTAACCAAGATTTTATAACACTAAACCTTTTTCAGTATTTAGGAGAAGTTTTATTAAATGACAGAAAAATGAAGAGATTTATGTGCTCAAAAATAGAGTTTTTCTATTTTTTTATTACTCTTTTTTTTTCGCTTTCTCGTTCAATTTCAACTAACTGCAGCAGCAGCTTATATTAGTTTTTTATTTAAACTGCCTGCTAGGTGTGCTGCTACTACTGCTGCTTCTTCAAAATTCAAACAATTTTCCAAGTATTTTTCATGTTAGTAGTTGTCTTGGTTTCCCTACAAACTGCTGTATATAACACACATATGAAAAAAGCATTAAAAAAATGGAAAAAAGAAAATTTGTTAAAGTGATTATTGAAGAGGAAATAAAATATAAAAAATAAAAGAAATTTTTTAAATGAAAAATTGTAAAAATTAAATGAATGAATAGAAAGCAAAAGAAAATTTGAATAAATATTAAAATATAGTAAAAAAAAAATTATAAACCAAAAGAAAGTTTTTGAAATTAAAATGTTAAATAATAAAGCAAAAGTGTTAAGCAATTAAAGCAAAAGTGTTTGAAAGTACTAAATAACTTTCAAAAAGGTGTTTTCAATTTCTTTTTTTTTTTTTTAAGTTTTCAAAATTTATTTATTATTCTTAAAAGAAAGAATTTTTTCTAAACATAATTTTAAAAATATAAAATAATTTTCTCCCTTTTAAAGGTAATTTAATAAAAACTTTTTTTCAATAATATAATATGCTTTTTTTCCTATACTCTTATTTTTAATTGGAAAATTCAATTTTCTATGACTTTTAACGATTCTGCGCTTTAGTCTCTTTAAATAAGCTAAAAGAGTATAATAAAAATGACAGCTGTTTTTTGTTTTTTTTTTCTACTCTCTTAATTTTGTTAAAACTCTTTTATTAAAGTATAACAGTTGTAATCCTGTCACTCTTTCCCTTTATAACATTTCCTTTTTATAAAAAAGCTCTTTTTTGTATTTTTTTTATTTTGTAATTTCTTTTAAATTTTAGTTTTTTGCTGAAACTTACAAAAATTCCAAAATAACAACAAATTTCCTTAGGAAATTGTGTCATTGTCATATATTCTGTTATAATCATTGTATTTTCCTTTAGTGCAAGTGTACTTAATCGTTTTTTTTTTTTTTTTTTTTGGTCTTGTAACCTTTTTTTTTTTTTTTTTTTGGAACAAAAATTTATAATCTCTTTACCCCTAAACTGTTTGGCTTTGTTCTGCTTAAAATCTATATTTTGTTTTAATCTTAATGCTTTATCTACATTTTAGCTTTTAAAAAAGGATATGAATATATATTTTTTTGAAAGATAAGACAGGAAAAAAAACTTTGGTCACATTTAACCTGTCCCAGTTTGAAAGGGGTCAAGCGGCTTTTAAATGTATGAGTAAATGTAAGAAATGTTTAATACTTTGTTATTGCTGCTGCTGCTAATTATGTATTTTTTGGGGTGTAACTTGTAAAAATAAAAGAAATACTTTTTATAAGGTTTTAAATAAAATTGTTATACTTTGTTCAAATTCTTTAAAAATATAAGATTTTATTTGAAATTTAAAGGCTTTTAATCAAAATGTATTATAAAATTATTTACTTTGTATTGGGGATACTATTCCCCCTATTTCCCGTATTCGTTTCATTTTAATCTCAATTATAAAGGATATTAAGAAAATTATTTTACCAAAATTTTAAGACTTTTTGTTGAAATAGTTTTCAAGTTATTTGATAATTAATATTTTCTTTGCATGGAGGGTACCAGTTTCCCAGCACCTATCTATCACTTCTCTAAAATTTATTGTACTAAAGTCCTAATCTTACAGCTTGACTTTCAAATTTGCAGTGTCCTGAAAATGCTGATGTGATATTTCCCAGATGTTTCCAAGTGAGAGATTAAAGCAGAGATGACCTCAGTTTATGTTTCCCCCTTTAACAGCATAGGGCACCCTAATCATCCCCGCATCTCACACCTATTGCAAGGAAATAACAAAATACTACTGGCGATTGCATTGCTCATCATGAAAGCTGGTATTCCCAATTAATTAACCATCCCTGCGGTACTCTAATTGCTGATCAGATAGATGCATCGCATTTCGCTGCTATTAATGAGGACTTCTCTACAAGAATGTCTGCCAGAGACTGCTCATCAATTTCAATTTCTATCAGTCACCACTTGCCTATACCACCTGGCAAACTAAGTCAGTTCTTAACTTAAAGACCATATTACCATCTTGGTCACTGTAGAGAGAAGACTAGCGACTTCATGGAGCCTGATAAGCCCACGTTTGGGAACTATTATAAAGCCAACTGTCATGGCTTCACAAAACGAAATTGAATAATCTGTTTGCAATATGCCTCCTCTCCCATGAATTAGGAAGGGTGAAGTCAGAATTCCCAAGGTCAGAGTAAATTATCCATTTCAATAATAATTTGGCTTAATAGCGCGATCTTTTACGTGCTAATAAATCAGCTGATTAACAAATTGATGAACTAACGACAGATATCGATGATCTCGTTAAAGCACGAACACTGTCGTAGTAAATGAATAGGTCGCCTCAACCAATAGCTCCTCCTGAACCAATAGCTTATCCTCAAGCAATAGCTATCGCATTCAATAACACCGAACATATAGATGCCAAAAAAGTGCGCAACAATTTATTGATTTATTGAACATTGAACCAATGATCTCATTCGGACACTGATCCCATCGCCTTCATGCCCAATGAAGTTGAGAATTGCATCTCTATGCTAATGCTGAAGAAACTTGGTGCAGTAGCATTAAAATATTTTATGAGGGTTTTTGGATCTCTGGTTAATGAACACCTTCGTAGTAAATGATTAGGTCACCTGCATCTCTATGCTAATGCTCAAGAAACTTGGTGCAGTAGCATTAAAATATCTTATGCGGGTTTTGGATCTCTCCAGTCACCAATTGGTGATTCTAGACACCTGTAAAAGACATCGCTAGGATAATTCGAATTCTAAAAACTGATAAACCCTCTACTTTTAGGGAATCTTACCGCCCGATTTCCCTCTTTTAGAATTCTATTACTACTAACACCATTCCTAAAAGAGCATTTTCCACTCACCTCGCACCAACATACCTTTAGGGGAGCGCAAAGCACAACAACCACTCATATCGCTATTGGCCTTAATTAGCAAAGACCGTGTCAACGCACAATAGTTGCTGCTTTGGACTTATTCAAAGCCTTTGTTACGAGTGATCACTCAATGCTGATAAATGACATCTTAAACTCTACACTTTCAAGTAACATCAAACGCTGGATCGCCAATTACCTCCCTGTTTGACAAGCTTGTTGAGTTCAGAGGTAAAATGATTAAAATTCATGTGCCACAAGGAGAAGTATACCAATGCTGTTCAATATTGATCTTGCTAAGGTTTCTACCAGAGATACAAGATGATCTGCTCAAAGCCGGCTTCGCACCGCCGCTGTTTTCACCGCCTCAAAATCAGTTTCCGAACTTTTAAAATTTTTATTAAAATTCAACATGAAACATATTTTTTATTATCGGCACAATGTAATATTTACTAAATCCCAGCCGAAAATTTAGCCGCCGTTGAAATAATTTAATTTGCGCTGCCGGCGCCGAAAATATTGCCTCGGCTTGTTTCTCTGGTTCCTGCCCCACCTCAAGATGTCTAAATTGCACTGTAATTTCATCTTGTGTTTCATCAACATAGACTACATAAGTGCAATAATTTCCCAATACAAAGCTACCATTGAAGGTTTTCTGCAGGAACGGGGTAATCTTCGACAGCCTTCTTAATTATTCAGCCCCAGTAAGGATCTCATTACTTAGGGACACCCAATGGCGTGGTTTACAAATGGCCCATAATAATGCTCTCCAAATTGCAACCGGATGTATCAAAATTACGAACATGGATCACTTACATGAGGAGACTAAAACGCTATGAGTCAGGCAACATGCTGACCATACAGTTCCTGGTAGCATGTCACCAGCCAGGTAACCCCAACCATCAAATTTTCACTTCCGCGACATATCCGGACGGACTTCCCTCGCTATCGCGAGAACATTTAAGATTTTATCCCACCTGACATCGATCAGTTGTCCGTGAAGAATGCATGGAAAGAATTGCATCTCAGAAGCCATTAATGGGTATAGATCAGTGATGGGCAAAAACATTGTAATCTAAACTCGCCAGAAAGGGAATTTAAAAAATACTCAATAATGGTATAGATGCAACAGAGTCAAAGATGAACATCCACCTACAATTTCGGATTATGAGATGCAACTTTCCCGGCAAACAAGATGACTACTAGCACAATTAAGTGCCGGTTGTTGCAGTATTTTTAACTGCTACCACAAACGTATTGTTCCTGGCACTATAAACCGTTGCTCTAAATAACCTGTGGTTGAGGCTGAACAAGGTGGCACATTTCTCCAGCTTCCAGTTCAACCCAATAACATATCATGAATAATAAATTAAATTAAATCTATATTTTCAAGGAGGAACTTACGATCACAGCAGAGCTTTTATAACAACAATAACCAGTTCACCTGCAATGCAATTGCCTTCATTTGTCCCGTGTATACGCACCCATATAAGTGTAAGGAAATAGGGACCGGAACACGTGAATAAAAAAAAACAAACGTATTTGTAACAATATTAATTAGCGTGAACTGCATTCACACAAATTTTTCTTTAAATAATAGTAGCTAATAATTTTTCATAAAAAATCTGTGTATCAGTCTCTGCTTTTTATTTTAGGCCTAAAATAAAAATTTCTATTTAATAATAATTCTCAAGAGTTTTTGCTTAATTGTGCTGAAGCGAACAAAATTAATTTTAAACACATAAATCCCTTGATAATAAACAATTAGAAAAATTTTGCTTGAAAATGCGTTAAAGTAGACAACAATAAGGAAATTAGGTAAAGAAATTAATTTTGCTTTGAGATGGCGTAAAAAAACAATAATTTAAATTACAAATATAATTTTTAAACAATTAAAAAAAAAAAAAAAACAAAGAAATTAGGAAAAAGTTAAACCGGAAAAATAATACTAATTTTTTAGTCCCTAAAAGTAGGCCATTTTTTTTCTATAATTTTTATTAAAAAACATGTAAATTGTTTAAATCATGTCTCTATGAATAATACCATATGCCTGAAAGTATTCAATACAATTTATATTTTTTATAAATCCTTAAAGTAGACTATATATTAGAATAATGACGTTACAATTTTCTAGGAAAATGCTTATAAAATTTTATTAAAGTCATTGTTATACAATAATAATCATAATGACAATCTATTCAATAACATTTCTTAGAAAAATAAGGTTTTGGAAAATTTTCTTTACTTAAGGAAATTTTAGATTTAAAGAAAACGGAAGGAAAAATATTTAAAATTTAATATAAAAATAATATAATATAATATGCCATTGTGATAAAGATATTATCAAACATTTTTCTGACAAATTAATATTAAATCAGAGATGAATTATTTAAATTTTAAACAAGCTTAAGAGATTTAAATCCCTAAGAGTTAGACAGCATATTTAATTTATTTTTTGAGGCCTTAAAGTAAGCAACATAACATAAGTTATAATTTTTTTATTTATTTAGTTAACAATTCCCTTTAATATTCTCTTTAAATATTTTTTCCAATTGTTATTAAAGTGTCATTTATTGTTTTTTTTTTTAGAAATTATCTTAAAATTGCTATTAATTTTTATTAATGACGGAAATATTTTAAGATTACAAAAATTGTTTGTTTGATAATGCCGTGAATGCCAAGGGGGTGTTGTTAGGGAAATACCCTAACAATATTAAATTGTTATTGTTGTATTTTATATAAAATTCGTGAATACATTTCATTTAACAATAAAATAAAAACAATTAATAGAATTTATTTTAAAACGTATTTTGTTTGTTGGCATTTAAAGCAATTAGCAACAACTTAATGTTTAAATATAAATTGACATTGTAAATTTCTTTTAAAAACACCTGCTGCAGTTAGAAAATGTGAAAGAACTTGAAAAAAGTAAGAGTTTTTTACTTTTTTTTTTTAATTAAAAGCTAATAAAAAAAATAAATCTAAATAAATCTTTAGAAAACTAGTAAAACTGCAGAAAAATTTATTACAATAATTTTACTTAAAATTAATTACTTTTTTTTTTTTGTTTTATTTAACCTTAAAAGGCTTTTGTTTTTATATTTTAAAAAACAAAAGGCAGTAAAAGTGATTTATATCATGCGCCTAAAGTTATACTATATTTATATTTAAATAAAAAATCAAAACAACAAAGTAGCTACAAACTAGTTTAATTTTTGTTGCTTTTTTTTCTCATAGTAGTTTTTTATTTTGAAAAATAAAAAATGAACTTTTAAACAAACGTTGTTTAGTTTAGCTGTTTGCATTTTTTGGCAGCAAATTTATATAAACTTTGCCAAATTATAAAAAAATATAAAAAAAAAGAAAGGAACTAAAATCTCATCACCACCTGAACCACCAACCGCTTTTGCCACCACTTAAGCTAACGTTCTCATGTTTTAATAAATTTTATAAAATTAGTGCAAAAAAAAAAAAAAAAATTAACTAAATCGTTTGCAAAAATTTAGCGTCGTATTGTCTCATTGTTTATTTTATTTACTCATCTAAAATGACTGTTTCTTAAATTATTTTGAATAAATTTAATTTACATTTTGTATTTATTTTTTTGTTTCGAGTATAAACAGCTGATTTTTATATTCTTAACAAAAAAAAAAAAAAATAAAATACACAAAATAATGTGATTGATTATAAAACATATAAAGTAAAGGAAATAAATTTAAACTAAAATAATGACTCAATTTTTAAATTAATTGCAAATAATAAGAAAAATTTTATAAACAAAAATATACAGCTGAGATTTTATAAATAGCACTCTTAATAAATAATAAAAAAAAAAAATAAAATATAATACTCATTTCTCTTCTTGCTAATTTCTTTCAGGGATTTTAAAAAGGTCTTATAAAATTACTCTAAAGTATGTTAATAAAATAATTTGGTTGCAAACAAATTTATAGATTTTAAACTAAGGAATTCCGGATATCGCCCCTCTATTAAAATCAACCCTCCCAAGAAACTCTTTATCTTTTAACGAGTCAAGAATTTTTAAATATCGTTTATCATGTACTTGAAGTTCAGCAGTAATCCGGGTACTTACACTAGACTAATTTTGGTGTAAATAGCACTAAAATCTTCAAGTCTTAAAATTACAAAAGAATTTTCGTAGATTAAATATAAAAACTCAACATAACCTCAATTTAATTTATTAGAATTTTAGCCTTAATTTTAACAAAATCAATAAAATTTAATACAAATGAAATTTGAAAAAGTATTTTTTCTTTAAATTAAAGAAAAAATTCAACATAACCTCAATTTATATTTTTCGAATTTGCGCTTTAATTCTAAAAAAAATCGATAAAATTTAATATACTAAATTGATTTTTATACCATTGAAATTTTAAAATGTATTTTTTCCTTAAATAAAAGAAAAAATTCAACATAATTTTTTAATTTTCGACCAAATTCTTACAAAAAATAAGTAAATTTAATTAAATAATAAATTTATAAACGTTTCAAACATAAAAAAGAAATTTTTCTCTTAAAATAAGAAAAAAATTCCACATAACCTCAAAATCATAACTAAATTTTGACCAAAATTCAAATTCAAAGCTTAAAAAATTAATTTTTCTCTTTAAAATATAACGTTTTAAGCTTCAAAAATACTTGTTTGCTTAAAAATAAGAAAATATTCAACATAACCTCAAAATTATATGTTTGATTTACACCCAAATTCCTACAAAAAAAATAAGTAAATTTAATTAAATAATAAATTTATAAACGTTTCAAATATAAAACAGAAATTTTTCTCTTAAAATAAGAAAAAAAAATTCCACATAACCTTAAAATCGTATTTTTAAATTTTGACCAAAATTCAAATTCAAAGCTTAAAAAATTAATTTTTCTCTTCAAAATATAACGTTTTAAGCTTCAAAAATGTTTGTTTGCTTAAAAATAAGAAAAATATTCAACCTCAAATTATTGAATGAATGAAAATTATTGAACATAACCTCAAAATTATTTTTCTTTAATTTTCGCTTAAATTTGAACAAAATCCATAGTTTTAATAAATGAGGAAAATTTTAAATATTAAAGAATTAAAAATTTGTTTTTCTCTAAAAATAAGAAAAATATTCAACATAACCTCAACATAATTTTTTAAATTTTTGTTAAAATTCTAAAAAAAAAAATCAATAAAATTTAATTAGTTAAAGACATTTTTGAACTTTTAAGATTTTAAAATGGTGTTTTCTCTAAAAATAAGAAAAATATTCAACATAACCTCAAAACTTTTTTTTTTTTTTTAATTTTTGTCAAAATTTTTTAAAATTACTAAAATTTAATTAGTTAAAGACATATTAAACTAAACCATGGGATTTTTCTTAAAATCCCATGGTTTAGTTTCCAATCACTGATATAAGACTTTTTTTGTTGGATCTTTCTGGCAGCTTAGTTTATTAATTGCAATCAATATTATTTTTATAAACATACTTTAAAAACTTTATATATACATATATATATATATTTCGGGAAGTTCCCTAAACAAATTTTTCATTCTGTTTGAGATTTAATTAAAATTTAACTAATTTTTTTTATCTTTTTAATTTAAAAATACTAATTTTAATTATTTTTCCTCCTTTTTCTTTGCAGATTTGTAAACAACAATTAATATAAAAAAATAAATTGCATTTTATTTCTTCGATTGTTTTTTTTTTCTTTCTCCTACCTACTATTCTCCCCCAAATAAAACGTCAAAAAAGAGAATATAAGAAAACTAATAACAACAAGAAAAATTTTACAAAAGGAAAATAAAATCTTTTATTTTTTTTTACATGCTGAGTTTGTATTGCTGCTGTCAAACAAATTTAAATGAATAAAAAAAGCTAAAGAAAATCTTACCAGATAAAAAAAATCATCTATAAATGTTTTAAAATAATGTAAATATTAAAATAATACAAGAGTTTTTTGTTTAGGCTAAAGAATAAACAAATAAAAAAATATAAAATAAATTTAAGATTTTTAAACAAAAACTTTAAACGGATTTTGTTCAATGAGCCTAAAATACAAAAAAAGAAAAACTCTTTAATTGTTACAAAAAAAAAAAAAAAAATATATAAATTAAAACGTCTTCGCTTTAGCTACATTAAATTTAAAAATAATAATATAAATTAAAAAAAATCGTGCAATCATTTAGTAAAAACTAACTAACCAATAAAGTAGTAAAAGAAGTAAAATTCATATAACTGGAAAATTATTTTTTGGAAATGAAAATGTAAGTTGTGATTTTATTATTTATTTAACTTATTATTATTACTATCAGTTATTAAATTAATAGTTATTAATGGTAAATATTTATAAGTCTGTTATACGAAACATGCAATATGTTTTAATAAATAACTTTCTTTAAACAAAAATTAACTGAAATTGTTTAGTATTGTTAATCTATAATTTAATTAAGCTATGTAATCTTATATATTATTAAAGTTTAATACTAAATAATTGTATATTTTTCTGTCCTGTCTACTGAACAAAATTGTTAATAACGCAATCACTTTGGAGGTGTGAGTGGAAAGTTTAATTTCTTTTAATATTTATTATTAAAAAAAAGTAATCATTTTGAGGTTTAAAAAAAATATGTTAAAAATAAAATATGAAAGGGGGAAACGCGTTTTACGGCACCTCAAACTTTACTGGCTCCAAAACACCCAGGCTAGAGTGTTGTAAGCATGTATATATGTAGAAAAGCTATAGGAAATTCTGATGACTAAATCCCAGAAACACAAAAGTCGATTTCGACTTTGATTTGAAAATTTACAAGAAATCTATTTTATTGTTGCCAGATAGACGAAAATAATCGGAAATATTACAAAAGAAAAATGTCGAAAATCAGAAAATTTTGCTTAATTTAAAAGGATTTGTTCAGGGTTTATCAAATCGAAATAAGTCGAAATCGACTTTTTGTCAAGAATTTTTTTTTGCCAGCAGGGAAACAAGTCGAGGCGGCGCTCCTACTTTGAGCCGGTCAGCTTGTATTTCTGGTTGCCAGATACTCAAAAATAGTCCGAAAAAGTCAAAAAGTCGCAAAATTTCGAAAAGTTGTGAAAATAGTCGGAAAATTTCGAAAATAATTGGAAAAAGTCGATTAGTTTTAGGGTTCATCAAAGAAAAAACAACTATTCCAAAATTAAAAAAAAAAAAATCAACATAAACTCAAATTTTTATTTTCGCCCAAATGCATACAAAAAATAAAAATATTTTATTAAACAACAATTTTCTAAACGTTTCAAACAAAAAACTGAAACTTTTCTCTTAAAATAAGAAAAAATTCAACATAACCTCAAAATCATATTTTTTTAATTTCGCACAAAACTTGAATTCATATTTTTTTTGCTTAAAAATAAAAAAACATAACCTCAAAATTATTTATTTTTAATTCTTGTCAAAATTCTAATCAAATTAATAATTTTTAATTATTTGAAAACTTTTTTGAACTTTTAGGATTTAAAAATTATTTTTTTCGCTAAAAATACAAAAAAAAAAAAAAAAAAAAATATTTAACAACCTCAAAATTATTTTTTTAAATTCTATTCAAAATTCTAACCAAATCAATAAAATTTAATTAGCTGAAGACATTTTTTAACTCTTCAAAAATTGGAAAAGTGTCTAAACAAATTTTTCTTAAAAATTATAAATACTATAATTAAAAAAATTTTTTAACAGATATTCTTCTAATTTTAAGTAGATATTTATATATATTAGTCGCTAACTAGACTAAATTTGACAAAATGTCCATTTAGGGCCTTAAACGCCGCCTAGCTATTCACATACAGACTTACTTCTGCATTCTTCTCAATGTTCCTCGCTATCAATCCTGTGACCTTAAGAATATCCAGAATTTCCGATTGAAACACACTACATCTATCTAAGAGCCTATACGATTTTCTGATGTTCTCTTCAAGAAAATATACACCTGCACCGGTGCCTATATCCATTTTGAATACCGATACTCCACTAAATAGTTTCTCTATGCCTGACCATGGGTCTCTATTTGGGTAGGGGTTTCCCCGAAATCAATCTCAGTGCCAATATAATCCGTAAATCCAGAGGGATCTAGAGCATGGCCATTGAGACTGATTAGCCCTAGTTTATTAAGTCTAAGCAGACTCCTTGCAGCCATTCCCATTACATACTCTTGAAAGGGTAAGAGATGCAGAATGGCGTCAAGTGCCCCCTGAGGTGTGCTTCTTATGGCACATGTGATGCCAATCGAAGCAAATCTCTGTGCTTTAGACAGAAGATTCCTACGACTTCCTATTCTCATTGCCTCCCAACATACTAAACAGTCATGCGTTACAATTGGTCTCACTACCTATGCGCAAATCCAGGTTACTACCATCGGTTTGAGGCCCCAATTCTTACCTATTATCACGAAACGCTACAAGGTTATTTGGCTTCGTTCGCCAGTTTCAGTTCAATTCCCCCTAGTACCGCTAGCCTAAACAGCTCAATCTTGTACCTTTTGGTGAAAAAAACCAAACTCCGTTTTCTCCGGGTTAACCCCGGGTCCATGAGGACAGTTCGCTGAGTTCCGACTGCATAACGTTGCTGATCGCGGGAAGGAATTTTCCTTTGACCAGTATAACAACGTCGTCAGGATAGACAACGATTTTCCGTCCCCTTGCGTCAAATTGTTTTAAAATGACATTGATGACTAAGAATTATAGCATAGTAAAATAATAAAGTACTCGCACATCTACAAAAACAAAAATTGCTTGTATTTTGTTAGTGTAAAACTACTGCCCACAATGTCAGAATGCTTTGAACGGAAAAATGAGAGAACGAAAGAGAGCAAGAGAAAAAAATTCAAAAAATATTTTACATGTGAATACAAAAACAATTTGACAGTACCGCGAGGTTTGCCAATGAAAAAATTGTAAAACAGCTGGTCTTACGAGTATACTTTATTATTATACTATGAATTATAGCATAGAAGAGAGAACTCCTCCTTGTGTTGTTCCTCTAGTCATTAGCTTTTTTACGCACGCATCTCCCAAGTTTGAATTAATGATCTTGAAAATCTTTATAAAGTAAATATTAACATTTGAAAATCTTTAATTATAATGATTTTAAATATGAAATCAAATATATTTTAAATTTAAAATATTTTTAATTTAAAAAATGTTTTACCTTTAAATCCTTTGCTTTAAACAAATCTACTAACTAACTTCTATATAATAAATTTGTTTAGCACTTAAGTGTAAAATTTTATCATTTATATGGCAAAGTTTGATACAGAACAAATACATAATTTTTTCTCTTACTACCTAAATAACAAAAAGCAATTAGCATACTTTTAGGGATTTTGTGGCATACACACAACAAAATAATAATAAAGTAAATAAACTCCGGAAATTATGCAAATTTTTTCTGCAATGAGTTTGTTTATCCTTAAACTCAACTACCAAATGAATAAATAAGACTTAATTATATTTGAAAGATTAATAAAAATGTAAATTTATTATTATTATTATTATCAAACTAATGAAGTTCGTTTTTTTAATAAATTTTTATATTTTTCTCTTTTTCTTTGCAGCATTTAAATTTCTTATAGAAAACTTTATAAATTGAATTTGAGTTGGACAGAAATATTAGAACTTTTTAAATAATTCTACAAAATTTAAAAATTTTGAGTTAAAATTATTTAAAAATTAAAGCCACAAACTAAACTTAATTAAAATTTTTATTTTAAAAATTGTTTGGAATACAAAATTGGGCTAAAAAAAGGCAGCAAAGTTAAAGCAAAATTTAACTGTAATCTGAAAGAAAATTGATTAAGTATTTAATTGTTAAAAAAAAAATACAAAACACCATCATCAAACACAAACGCCTTACGAAATTTATACAAAAAAAAAATTTCATTTATTTTTTAAATTTCTTCTCCCGGGTGTTAATATAAAAAGCAGCCACAACGCAGGCATCAGGCGGCATTGATAAACCTTCAAAAGACACCACTGCATTAGGAGTCGCAGTCGACGACGCGGACGACGATATGAGTGGGCGTCCAAGGACAACCTCATTCGCTGAGGGCAATAAGCAGTCACCAAATTTAGTATTGGGAGGCGTTAAAACAAGCAGTAAGTTATTTTTCATGTTTTCTTCTTTTTATTCTTTTTATATTATTACTTTGTATTTTATTGTTTTTTATAGTTAATAAGAAAAACATGAGCTACAATTTGTTTTTTATAATTTAATTGTAAATGTTAGTGAAATATATGGTTGGGGGTAGTAGAGTTGTTTATATTAATTCTTTTCGTACTACGTGTGCAAAACCATTAATATTAAATAGAATTGTTATGTTTGAGTTTAGTTTAGTTTTGTGTTTTAGTTTTACAAAATTAATTACAATAGTCATGGCAAATATTGTATTTTTTAAGTGTGTCACTTTTTAGGTTATTTTTTAGTTTGACATTTCTATTAAGTTTAAGAGGTTTTGAGAGGAAAAAGAAATTGCAATGTGAGTTCTTTATATGGCAACCCATTAGAGTTGGAGTATAGGGTTTTGTATATGTACCTAATTGAGTTCTAATAAGCTCAAATTGGACTTATATTTTGGGTCGTTATATAGTGTTATATGTGCTTTAATCGTTAGTCTTTTAAAAGTCTTCATATAAATCATTTGAGCTTCAATTGTGTGTTATAAAGCTCAATTTGATTTCCCATCTATGACCTTCATACTGTTTCATTTAAGCTTAAATTTAGTTCTTTATTTAGCCTCATATGAGATTAAAAGGTCAGTCTTTACACAGGCTTTTTTAAGTTTTAATTTTGATTTTATATATAGTTTATTTAAACTTCGAATATGTATCGTAATAGAGTTCAATTTTGAGTTATTGTTATGAGATTTTATATTGCTTCAATTGAGCTTCTATCTTGGGTCTTTATAAAGTGCCATAAAAGCTTCAATTTTAAGCCTTTATTAAGCCTTTGTATATAGACCCTAACTTATATAGCGCTTTTTAACTTTATTTTTTATTTTAATATAGTCTAATTTTCGCTTATTTCAATTTAAGTTTCCATCTGGGGTTTATATGTAGTCCGATATGATTATCTATCTTGGGTCTATATAAAGTCTAACTGCTTTGTGCTCCAATTGCGGTATAGTCTAATGTGTCTTATTTGATCTCTTATTGATTCTTCTAATTAAACAAAATTAATTTGTTAAATAATAAATTGATTAATTAAAAATAAATAAATAAATAAATAAATAAATAAATAAATAAATAAATAAATAAAAAAAACACTGAATTTTCATAAAAAATGTATAAAAGTTTTAACGATTTCTATTGAAAAAATATTAAAAATTGTTTTGCCATAATCCACCTCTCTATCTAGTTTTCTTCTTTTCATAATTTAATTATTTTTTTTGTTTAATTTTCTTCAAATATTATTTATTACTTTATTTTTTTATGTTTTTATTTTTTATTATTTTTATTTATAAATTAGTAATATTTTTGTTATTTAATATTAAAATAGAGTGCTTGAGTGAGTGACCCTCGTTAATATTCTATAAAATATACAAACAACTAAAATACACATACAAATGTACATATGTATATTAGGGAGTCCCGTAGAAAAAAACTACGGAACATAATACATTATTTTTAACAAATTTGTTTACCAAATGCATTAAAATGTCCTCTAGCAGAACAAAATCCCAAGGGGAAAATTTTGAAAGTATTTTTTTAATAACAAGCTTAAAATTACGAAGTTTTTGAGACCTATTACGTGGAAAACTTGAAACTTTTTTTGGCCAAAATGTGGCAGACAAAATTCTCAATCGATAGTAGGGAACTAAAGATGAATTTTTTAATTTTTTTTTCGTGTTCAGCTTATTAATACCTATCGTTTGACGGGTCTTCCTACATCGAAATCACAAAAAAACGTATCTACGGTACACTCTAATGTACATATGTATGTATGAGTGTATATTTTCATTAAATTTATTTATTTCTTTTTTTTTTTTTTCATTAATGTTTTGTTTTTTTTGTTTTATTTATTGCATGATTACGACTCGTGCAGTTTTTTGTTGTTGTTTTTTATATATCGAAATAAAAACAATAACAATAAAAGTATCAGAAAATAAATAAAAAAGAGTTGCGTGCAATTTATTTTTGTACTCTACTCATACTAGAAACATACACACACGCACTTAGTATATTTTCATACAGGGATGGGAAATTTAGTGCTATTGAATGTAAATATAATGATTTAAAAAATTTTAAATTAATAAATTTTTAGTATAAAAAGTTATTTAGATTTTTCATGAGATGTAAAGTATGAATCAGAAAATTACGTAGTATTTTAGGTTGAACACAAAAATTTTATTAAAAATTTACAGTTACGGACAAAAAAATAGGGTCAACTATAATTATTTGAAATTTTTTGAGTTTTCGATAAAATTTTATGCAAAACTATAAAACTTTTAATGCCAAATTATTGCGAATATATTAGGTTATAAACCTATACAAAAATAATATCCTTTAACATTATTCCGAACACGGTACATCGTCTCAAGCTCAAATAGTCCTTTTTCAGCGTGGACAAAAAAATAGGGTCAGCAGTAATTTTGTTAAATTTTTTTAATTTTTTTGGAAAAATTTTTATGAAACTTTACTTTTTTTAAATCTTGATAGCGATATTTAAAATAAAAAAACTGAAAAAAGATGAGTATCATCGATTATTTTCAATTCCGAGAACTATTCGTATCGGAAAGGATCTATAGATTTAGCACTTTAAAAATATGGGTAAAATCGAAGGTTCCAACAAAAGATAAGTACCGAAATTAATCATTATAGTTAAATAATTTTATTTTATTAAATGGCAGAACTCTATATCAATTAAAAAAGATTAAGTGCAAAAGCAGTTCTTCGGAAACTGAAAATCATCCAAAAATTTTACCTAGTCTGAAAGTTTTAATTCTATTATTTCGGTTGAAAATCTACTTAAAACATAAATTTGTTCTAGGAACATAAGAAAACAATTGGAGAAAACATTATTTCTTTGGGAGACCATTTTAGAGTTTCCTGATGCTGAGATATATGAAATGGTAGTAACCCTCTCCGATATATTACAGACACCATTATGCTTAATTGTACATGGGGTATAGTCTCCTGCGCAAGATGATTTGAAAAGAAAACACACTTGAATTTCAAGTGTGTGTTTCATAGCCAACATGTGCAAAAACAACAATAAATACTGTTCGTACTGTTCGCTGCCCGAAGCAAAGCAAGTGTGTACTGTGTATGAGCGACTGCAAATCCGTGCGTTCAAATCATTTATCGTAAACAAGTGGTGCAAGTGGTGTGGCAAAAAAAAGCAAATCATACAAGACGTTGAGAAATGATTTAAAGATTTCAAGTGGGCTTAATGATTTGTTTGTTTTTTGTAATACGTAGTTGCTGTGTGTGGCAAAAAATCTTCATAATGTGTAAAAAGTGGTTGTTTATAAATATTCTTGCATACACACACATATATACAGTATGTCTATATTTTATTGTTGGTTCTTCTTTTCTAAATAAATGTAAAAGGGTGAATTCATAAAGTTATTAAAAAATACTCTTTATTAAGAGTTAAAAAAGTAAAAAAATTAAAGTTGACATTTGAAACTGTCAGTTACATATGTAAGTTAGAAAATTTTTATCTTTAGTATTTATTTATATTTTAAATAAAGTTAGTCTTATAATTAATTGTATGTTTATAAAAAATTTTAAAATTGTACTTATTTATATTATGATAGATTTTATTGCATTTAATTTATATTTACTAAGTAATCATTCTATTTTAAAACTAAAAGGAAATAATATAGAACAATGTCTTTTCATTTTTCAAATTCGTTTCCATATACGTTTACTCCTTGACTAATAAATTTTCCCAAATGTTAAGAATACGATGGAACATCTGCATGTTTCTTTAAATTGTTATAACTAGTAACATTAATAATTTATTTGATCGTAAATAACAATAAGTTTATAAACAATGCTTTTAAACGACTGTTTTACTTACGAAATTACTTTATACAGTCATGAACGCACACACACACATATAATTTTAATAAAAAAGAAAACACAATTTTTTTCCTTATTGAAGCAAACAAGTGGTCAAAAGGCTTGTATTTTTTTATACAAGCCTTTGAGAGGCTTGTTTGGTCGCTATCATAGCACACTCATGATTTGTTCATAAAGTTGAAGCACACACGCAGTATTTGTATGGTTTTAAGTGCCTGCAGAACAGTATTTATTACTCCGCACACACAGTGATAACAACACTTGAAAAATATCAAGTGGCTTGTACAGCCTTATAAGACACAGTTTGCAGGGCTCTAATGGGGTATTAAATGTTTCCAAATCTGTATTTTTTGGACCCATGCGAGAGTTTTACTACCAAGTTGAACATTTATATTTCTCTATAAAATAAATACTTCTTTTTTAGAGGATAATACGTAATTTTTATACTTTTGGGTACATGATGATACTATTTGAGGCCTTTTCCGGTCTGTATTATAAGACTGGGACTTTCCAGAATGGTATTTGGAATAAATTGTGTTTCCGCCAATTGTCTTCTCATGTTCTGAGAAGAAATTTAAATTCCTACCGAACTTTGAATCGACTTATTGGGATTAAAAGTTCAGGACTTTATAAAAAATTTTGGTGATTTTCTGTTCCTAAAGAGGTTATTTTACATTAAATCATTTTAAATTGTCTGTAACTGCTGCCTTTTAATTGAAAACAGAATTATTTAACTATAATGATCGATTTCGGTACTTACCTTTTGTTGGGTAATTCGATTTTACGCATATTTTTAAAGTGCCAAATCTATAGATCCTATCCAATAGTTCTCGGAATTGGAAATAATGGATGATTCTCATCTTTTTTCAGTTTTTTATTTTAAATATCGCTATCGAGATTTAATAAAAGTAAAGTTTCATAAAAATTTTTCCAAAAAAAAAATTTAAAAATTTTAACAAAATTACTGCTGACCCTATTTTTTTGTCCACGCTGAAAAAGGACCGTGTTAGGGATAATATTAAAGGATATTATTTTTGTATAGGTTTATAACCCAATATATTCACAATGATTTGACGTTAAAAGTTTTATAGTTTTGCATAAAATTTTGTCGAAAACTCCAAAAAATTTAAATATGTAAATATACCTGACCCAATTTTTTTGTTCGTAACTGTATTTTTAAAAGAAAAGTCTATTAATATGAATTTTCATTATAATCCCTAGAATGTAAACTAGTAGTTATATAAAGCTGTAAAAGTATCTTTTGATAGGTTTATTAATTAAGCTATAAAATTGCCAATTAAAGTTTTTTTTCGTCTCCTTATTGGTCCTTGAATGGCTGGCATTGGTAGTTAAAAAAAGAGAGAGACATTAAACAGTGTAACTCTTGGTGGGCAATAATAAATGGCCTATGAAAAAAAGTTAGGAGTTACACTTTCTAACTGTAATATTCATGTGAAATATACACCTTATGGAATGGATCAAACAAGATGGACGGTGAAAATCTCACGCACTATACATATGCACATATAAATATTTGCAAAATAATATTAAAAATATTATTTATATGTATGCATATTTATATCTGGTAATGGTAATCAAATATGTTTCTGTTGAGACTACGCATATTGATGTTTTAAGATTAAAACGATTAGGAATTTAGTAATTATTTATTTTTTTTTTTTTTTTTTTGTAATTTATATTCTATTATCCCAGCAAGAAAAGAACTGAAAAAGTCATGATTTTAACATTGTGTTGTCATTGGATGGAAGTACTTAATGGTGAAAAAGAGCTGCAGAAGTTCTTTTTTTTAATCCATGGTTGTTATTGGTGGAATGTTCTTCTTTTAAACTTCTAGTTCATTTCTTTTGAAGTACTTCCCTTAAAACTATGTTTATAAATTTTTTTAACAAAAATTCCGCCTAAGCCTTGTTAAAAGATAATAAAAATGCTTTAAAATTTCAAAAATTTTAATTTTTTTTAGAAATTAATTACCTTTTAACCCGCTAAAAATTCATTTATTTTCACTTTTTTGCAAGTAATTATTAAGAACTTCCAAAAAAGTTCAAAATATGCACTTTGTTCCACTGAAGTAGTGAAAAAGCTCTTTTTTTGGAAGAACTTCACCGTTTTTGCTGATATATTTAATATAATAAGTTTTAAGTGCCATTATAAACTGCTATGTAACTAATTTGGTCTTTTTGGCTTACATGTTATGTATAAAATAAAATTGAATTGAATCGAAATTTCCATCCCTGTTATAGATTTTTATATTGTTGTTGTTTGTTTTTCATAGCTTTAAAAAAATATTTTTGTTTTATTTTATTTAATTGAGATCGGGTATGTGAAAGAAAGATTTGCTATTATTTATTTATATTGCTGTTGTGTTTTTTTGTTTTTTAATGCAATTAGTGCTGCCAGATGTTTTAATTTAAAAATAACTTAAGTTTTTGATAAAAAACTTATTAATAGAAAATTTCCCAAAAAAAAAAAAAAAAAAAAATTCATCAATTTAATTGCATATAATATCATTTGCCTCACTGTTGGTATGAATAATTAAAAAAGCGGTCTCAAATTAAAAACACTGTATTTTATATTTTTATTTTTTTTTAGATTTCCTTGAAAATAAACCCAAATTTTAGGGAATAATTTAACAAGGATCTGGTGTCACTTTTTTAGTTAGACATTTTTCTTAGCGTGCTTTTGGGCTATTTATATTAATTATTTTAGTTTCTTAATTGTTTTATTTAAAAGGAAAATAAACTCTTTCCTTTTAATATAATTGGATGTAATATAATTTTTTTTATTTTAAGTATATTTATTTAACATGAAAACTATGAAAGAAAAAACTTTCAAGTTTACATACAATTAAAACATCCGTATACGAGGGGTGCTTTTTATATTTTGTTAAAATTATATGCTTCAAGGGAATGCAACTTTTGTGGGTTTGGGCAAACTTTGAAGGAGTAATACTGTTGACTAATCTATTGTTTCAGTCTCATAACCATAGATCCACATTTCGTCATCCGTTACAAATCTCGTAAACACGTTTCGAATAACATAGAACGTATTTGTTTATGGTTTTCTTGCTAAATTCAGCGCGAGTTATTTTTTACTGATTGTTAAATTTTATGAGGTTAAACAAGAAAAACTGCTATGGACGTCCAAATATTTAGAAAATATTCATTATGTGTTAGTGGAATACATGCCTAGGAATTCCTCTATCCTACGATAAGTTATATGTCAGCTTTTCTTAATCAGGACACGTACAGCATCAGGGTTTTTTTTTAGCAAAACAAAAATTTTTAGAAGGCCTTTACAAAATTTGTTCTGGAGATATCCTCGACCACGATTGAATTTCGCATACCAGTAATATAAGCTGGCCACGTATGGAGCTTCATTTTTAAAAATTAAATAAAGTTAACCAATATATTGTTTTTCATTTAATTAACATCGTAAGATGTAGAAAATAATCTCATGAACATTTTTTATTTCAAAATAAAATATTTTGATAAAGTGGATTTTTTAATTATTTTTAGCAAACAGAAATAGCCCTTGTATATAAAAAAAAAAATCTGAGATCATAAGACCTCAAAAACTTATTTATATTTTACGATTCCGTTGTAAAATTTAATGTATGTATATAAAAGGCACCCGTCGTAAAAGACCAACGACTAGGAGAAGTAAATTTAAAAAGGTTTATGGTTCAAAATTACAATAAAAGATAAAAATTAATTAGGAATAGGAAAGATCTTTATTTATAATTAATTATTTATCAATTTATTTATTTATTTATTTATCTCTTTTTTCTTTAGTTATTTATTTATTTATCTCTTTTTTCTTTAGTTATTTATTTATTTATTTTTTAATTAATTTATTTTATTTATTTATTTATTTTTTAATTAATTTATTTAGTTGTTTATTTATTTTATTAATTTTATCAACTTTATTTATTTATCTCTTTTTTTTCCTTTATTTATTTATTTATTTATTTATTTTTATTTATTTATTTATTTATTTATTTATTTATTTATTTATTTATTTATTTATTTATTTTTTATGTATGTATATATTTATTTTAGTTTTTATTTATTTGTTTAATTATAATTTTTTTTATTTCACCGTTCCTTATTTAAATTTTTATCAATAAATTATATTTTTTATTAAAATTCTAAATATTTGTTTAATACTTCATAAAGAATTTTCAACTAGCATTTGATTTCTATTCATTTTATCTTATCACTTTAATTATTAATTTTGTCTCTCCTTCACCTTCAATTCATTTGATTATAATTATTTTGTGAATATTGTTTTTATTGTTTAAATTTATTTTTAAGTTTTATTTATTTAATTTTAATTTTCGAATTTATAAAATTTTTTTTTATTAACTTTATTTTTTTAGGATTTATTAATTTTTTAATTTTATTAATTTTTTTATTTTATTCATTTTTTCCCAATATTTTACTTTTCCTAAATAGTATCTATTAAATCACACCCCCTCCTTCTTCTTCTAATTTTTATTAGTTAGGCACCAGAAGCGACCTCTTTAATTCAAGTTGAACTTGTGTTTTTATTTCATTGATTTTTTTCTATTACGATAAGTTTGTTCGTTCATTCGTGTTTCTAATTTATTTTTGCTCGACTTCTTTTCTCGTACTGTTCCATATAGACTATTTTTTTGTTCGTTAGTTTTTATTTTACTCTATAATACATATTTATAGTTTTTATATTTTTGCTTCATCATTGTGCTCTCACAAAATATTTTTTTTTTTTTTTTTTTTTAAAATTATGTGTGTGTGCTCATTTATGATAATTTCTTTTTTTTTTTCTTTCTTTTATTGTTGTTATTATGTATTTTTTTCCATTTTGACGTGTGGCCTAAAGTACACATGAAACGGTTACCGTTGTGTTGTTATTATTATTTTTTATACTCTTCTTACAAATAATAAGTGCTGACAAGTTGGTGTGTTTTAAGAAGGAAATTTTAAATGGTTTGGAATTGTGGAAAAATTAGAAAACTGAGAAATTGATTCAAAGTGATATCATGGGATTTGAGTCAAACAGAAGACAATTTGGATTTAAATACAATTATGTTCATCGAAAAGAAGTTAACATATTAAATGATAAAATTCGACCATTAATACCAGTAATAAAATGACGCATTGCATTAGTACTCCAAATTCCTTTATTAGTATGACTTCTTCGTAATATTTAAATATGTAAAATTTCATAGGTTTTGAACATTCTCAAAGAAATTGTGATGTTATCTGAGACTACAATATCCGGTAAATAATCTAGATCTGAGTTCGCTAAAACAGTTTGTCTGAGTTCAAATAAAATTCCACATAGACGAGTGGAGCCCTTACTATGGGCTCCAAATGAAGCCCATAGTAAGGAATTCAATATAATCTTAACGTATTCTTGACACCAATGTAACTCCCTTTCGACTTCATTGCACTAGAGAATAGAGCAGCCTGGCTATCATATGTTAAGTTTTAACGACAATTGCACCAAAGTCCACAATAAGTAAAGAGCTAGAAAAATTCAAATCCTTGCCACCAACCATCCCAAACTTTCCACATAAATTCCTGATTACCATGATAGTTCGCAACTATGCTATTTGAGAGCTTCTAATTGAACCTTGTTTTAGCCTTATTACGCCAGAGTATTTTCTGGCTTTCATAAATATTACACCCCTAGATTTTCTTCTTAAATAATATATTCATTGCCTGGAATATCATTGAAATATCAAAACAATTAACTTATGTCATTAAATTGTCCACTCATCATGCACGACTTTGGAGAGTCGATTTTGATACACATAAAGGTCTTGAAAGCTGTTCCACAATATTTACTTTACCGACTTCATTTTGAGCACCACTAGTTACTTAATTGACTTGCGACTAGTTATTTTAATCTTAGGAGGAAGTCAGTTGCCACCTCCACGACTAAGAGGTGTAACTTTTTTGCACACATAATCACCTCGAAGGGTCACATCATGATTTTTTTAAATAATCTGTATCTCCTAAACTACTAGTCGGTTCGAATTGAAATGTATGGGAATATTGTAGAGGAGGACCTAAGTTTCCAGAAAAATCATTAACTTTTTTGCACACATAATCCATAATCCTAAACTACTGGTCGGATTGAATTGAAATGTATGGGAAAGTTGTAGAGGCGGATCTAAGTTTTCAGGAAAATCATCTTGTATTCACTCTGTAATAATACGTGACAAGCTACAGGGTGTCAAAGTAGAACACCTCGAGTATTAGGAAATCATATATGCTATAAATCAAGATGATCAACTTTGATAACCAGGGGGTAATTATTGCATTCGTCTACAAGCGATTTGTTATTTAAACGTGCGAGTTTTCTTACTTTTGGGATTCTCTTATTCGATATCGAATAAAAAATATCGAAATTTCTAATGATGGCATTCGATAACGAACGATCGTTCGAATGCAACCTTGCGATTTCTTACTCGAAAAGAAAGAAACAATCGAAATAACATTTTTCTGTGAACAATTAAATAAATGATAAGATGTCAATTTAACAATAAAATACAAATTTTGTTGTGTAGGTCAAAAATAAATTATACCCAAAAAGACCCAAAAAATAAAAAAGCCAAAAATTCCTTAAATTATTATTGTATTCCTGCTCAAGATGCATTCTATACTCTGACTCCTTCCAAACTAATGAGTCATGTGCAGCTCCTACAAATTTAGAGTTAATGTCCAAAATCTTATGTTTGTGGTCACAGATCTGTGTAAAATAAATATATTTATATTTAATTTAACAAAAAACAAGGAATACATACTATCATTGAATTTAGACTATGAAAACATTTTCTGTTGAAAATATATGCTCGTTGAGTGGCTTCTGCAACCCGAAATATGTTCCATCCACACAGCTGATAACTAAAAGTAAATAATAAATAATTGTCAAATGTTATGTTTACATAACTCCTGGAATTTTGTATTTTGCCATAAAGTACTCCTTACATTCATCGCTGTTTCTTGCATTGAAATTAATATTTCATTTCAACCACCACTCGCTTTGTGATTTTACAAATGGAACATGGACTTATGACAATTAAAAAGTCATTTCATGTTAAAAACCTCAGATGCCAACAGGGATAAGGTTGCAGCTAGTGGAAGTTTTGGTGAAACAGTTGTAGAAATCAGGCCCTGAAATTCTAACTCGCCTAGGACATAATTAAATGCTTCTTTTGTCAACCTAAAGCGTTTATTAAACCTAAGAAAAAACAAAATTATTATTTTTTTAATTCACTCATTGTTTGGCAAACTTAATGAATCACTGGTTTTTCGTATCTTTTTCCGAATGATGTTATGATTTTCTTTCTTTATTTATTTATTATTATTTTTTTAATATCGTTTTAAATTGTTTTAATTTTGTCTCTCACAACATATGGTTTTTGTTTACATTTTATTCAGTGTTGTAAAGAAAATTTATTCATGTTTTTTACAACACTGAAGAAACATTACGATTCGTTTGATATCGAGTAACATTAGATAAATAAGTATTATCGTAATTATTTTCGACTCGAAGTTAATTTTGATTACGAGTGCGAGAATTAGCCTCCAGTAGCGAAATCTGGTATTTTTACAGGGTGACAACATTCCCATACATTTTAATTCGATCCAACAAGTAGTTTAGGTGATACAAATTTATTGCCCAACAATTTTGCTATTGGCTCCTCTATGCGATTAGTAATTAAGTAAATTTCATATTCTAAATTAGTTGGATGTAGGTAAAATTGTAGGTGGAGAACCCGTCGAATTTTTTTCTATTTTAGTCTGCAAAAGTTTGAGTTCTTGTGTGCGGAAAGGAATCATCTCATCTCTCAGAGATTGACAACATTGACTCGCTCTAATTGGTAAACCCTTAAACCCCTTAATTTGAAAGTTCTTGAGTTAAAAAAAAACGAATTTATAGAAAAAAGCTTATTAAAAAAACGCTAAATTCTCTAATAAAAACCCCCTTGAGTTGGACACATTCTTTCTCCCAAATGAATGTATCCATCCATCCAATGGTTTTCAACCTCTGAGCAAATACAACAAGAAATAAAAATAACAACAACAAACAAATTGTTTTTGTGTGATTTGCGTTGTTGTTTTGTTTTTGAATATTTTGCTTTCATTATTGTATTTTTATTTAATGCTATTTTTGTTGTTTTTATGGCAGCTACTGTTTAGTTTTTTTTATTTTTTTGCTCTTTTATTTTTGTTTTTCTACTATTTTTTTTTTCGGTACTCATGTGTGTGCGGTTGGTGTTTTTTTCGAATTTCTTTGAAAAATATTCAGTTTTATTAATTGTGAACGACGTGCAGTTTAAAAAAGTATCGCGCCTCTTTTTTTTTCTTTTTCGCTCGATGTTTTTCTTTTAGTATAATTTTTGTTTAAAGAAAAAAAATTTATAAAAAAAAATTATAATAATTTACTTTAGCTTAAAAGTTAAAAATAATTATACAACTAAAAAATAGCAAGAAAAAAATAGAAAAAAATTATAGAAAATTTTGTTAAAAAAGTGCAATTAAAAGTGTTTTATAACTCAAATGTGTGGAAAGTTGGTTTTTAGAAAAATTTTATAAAATTAAAAAAAAAGAAACAAATTTTAAACAAAATTTTAAAAAAAGAAATTTCAAGAAAAAAAATTGTGTTAAAACAAATTAAAAAAAATGATTTTTTAATTATATTTAAAAGTGAAAAAATCATCGAATTTAAAACAAAAAAATTACAAAGAAAACCTTTTAAATATTTGTTTTTCTGTTTGTAATAAATCTCTTCACGTTTTTACATGGACTTTAATTAATTTAAAACATCACATCACCACAACATGCTTGTTAATCGCGGTTCCATTAGTGAAGAAGGTATTTTTTATTTCTTTTTTTTTTTAATAAATAAATTTTCTTTAAATTTAAAATTAAATAAGTCCGTGTGGTCGTTTTTTTTTTTTTTTTTTTTTTTTTTAATCAAATGTCAAAATTTTTATTGTTTTACTTTATACTCTTTAATACAATTTAAACTCTCTTTTGATCTTTTAATACTCATTTCTTACATTTACCCGATAAAACCAAAAATCGCCTTATAAAATTCTCTTAAGAGTTTTAGAGGGGTAAAAAACAAACTTAAAGAGAGAGGGAGAAAGAGTAAAAAGTGTAAGAGCTTGTTTAATTATACTGTTTATTGAATGAAAAACGTAAAACATGTGTTTGCCACAATAATGACATTTACATTTTAAATAGCGTTAATTTTATTTGTTGTTTTTCTTTTTTTTATATATAAAGACTTTTGACATGCAATTTCCTTAATTTTAATAAAAAATGTGTAAATTTTTTTTTTATCACAAAAAATTAATAATGAAACGCAATTAAGAAATAAATGTAATAATTGAACTGTTAAAGAAATTGTGTTTAAGTTTGGGAGAAATATTTAATTAGAAAATTTTCTTAACATGACATGATAAATTTATTTTCGGTATTTTAATATTGAGATTACAGTTGGTAATAAAAGTTAGAATTTAGCCAAATTTGTTTAATAGCCAGTGACTTTTTAATTTAAATGTTAGAAATAATAATATTGGGTGTATACATTAATTACCATCGTTTGATATTAGATTGCAGTAATAGTTTTTTGTCTAGCGTTCTATTTTGACAACTATGACACGTAAAAATACTGTTATTAGGCTGTCTTATTATTAACAAAGTTCTTTTAATCTTTGAATATGGAAATTTTTACTTCGTCAGGCGCGATTCCTGCTCAAGTACTTGGGGTAGGAAGAAAATAATAATTATCTCAATATTTCCTTATATTTTATGTTTTAGCAGAATTTTCCCATTATACTTTTTCATTTTGGGGAGGGAAATTTTATTTTTTCCCTCCCCATGGATACGCGTCTGTACTTTGTTATTATTTTTGACAGCACACGTTTGCGGAAAGGCATTATATTTTGATGGATGTTTATAGGGATTATGCTTTAGTTAAATTAGCTTGTTGTGAGTGGTTTAAACAGACTCTTTCGAAGGGACATTCCTGCCATACGAAAAAGTTTAAAGATAAAGAACTGAAGACTTTATTAGATCAATACTCTTGCCAAACGTAAGAAATGCTTCCACAATTCTTGGGAGTACATTAAACTACGATTTCTAGACATTTAAAAAAACTTGAATTTATCCAAAAGCATGCAAATTGGGTGCTACACGAACTGAAGGCAACAGTCGTCGAGTAGTGATTTTGTATGTCTGAAAATATATTGTTTATGCATAGAATTATTTCGAGCAATGGAAAGTGGATTTATTACGATAATATAAAGTGTAAAAAATCTCAAATGAAGCACGGACAGTCAAGAAAATCGCCATCAAAGAAAAATATATCTATTGCTAAGGTTATGCTTTGTATTTGAAGGGATCAGAAGGTTCCAAATTTATAATAAGTTCTTAAAACCTCGTGAAGCGGTCACAGTAGACATGTATCGAATACAATGAAACTGTTTTAAACTACCAGAATATGCCGCAAAATACGAATCCAAAATTTGCCATCATAATAGTCATCAATCAGTCTTATTTTGCGCCACCAGTTGAAGTTTTTACCCCACCCGCTGTATAGCCCTGGAAATTGACCTTTCTGACCACTTTTTTTTTCGTTCGATTCGGAATACCGTAGATAAAATACGCTTCACTTTAATTCGGAATATTCTAGTTGAAATACGCTTCACTTCATCAAAAGATATCAAAAATTTGTTTGAATTCTTTCTGGCTTCTGAAAATAAGGAGTGGTTTTGGGATATAGTCAATAAACTGCTAGAAAATTTTTAAAAGATCGTAACTACCGTTGGACAATGCTTTGAAACTTTCTCTTGAAAATAACATTAACTTTTCATAAAAAAATGCTGGAAATTAATGCATACACCGAATAATAATAATAATAATAATTGCTTTTAATACCCTACACTAGCATAGATGATTAGGATATTATGCGTTTGTGCAGATGTTTGAAAATCAAAGAAAAAATAATAGAACTCTTAGCTTAAAATATACCTTTCACAATAATTTTCTAAGTGGATTTAATCATGTCCCTGTGTCCGTCTGACTGTCCCACCATATAATCCTTTTGAATAAAGTTTAGAAGAAGATATTGAAAATGTTATTTAAATTAAATTTTTGGTACGAATTATTGTTTTAGCACCAGGGAGAAGCCTATTAATAGTAAGATCAGATAAATTTCATGTAGACACAACTCAATACAACAAATTTCACAAAGTTTGTCCTACAATTAGACATAGCTCCTATATAGGGCCCACGTAATAAACTCATTTTAATCACATAAATGTTTAAACTTAAATCAATAAAAATTCCATAGGGATCGCTCCATAATTGAATACACTGAGGGAAAAATTCGAAACCAATTACGGTTATGGTCACATTGACAATTTTCGGTATCGGCTTTTTGTTACCTTTCGTTTAGAAATTTTAAATAAACCAAATAGAAAACAAATAATTTGATACTGAAGTGATGTAAACTTGATGCCAATTGGAATCAATTTTAGTTAATGATTTGAACACGCAGAGTTGAATTTGAACACATACTGGAGAGATTCACTCTTGATACTGAATGGTATAATTTTCAACAAGTACGTGGTAAATTTTTCTCTAGGTGTAAGGCTCACTTTAGAAATTTATCAAAGATCACTTTTAAACACATTCACAATAAGTATAAGTTATCATATGGTCATGCGTGACTGACTAGAACTTTCTTATTTGTTTTAAATTCTTCTTGTATTTCTATGTAAAAAGTTAACTTATATGAAAATCTTTGACTAAAGCAACCAGTCTCTTAAGTACTTAAATAGGATTAATGAATGAAATCCTACTTTACCTTCCTTGGAAAAGGGCTAACGATTTGAATTGTCAATATTAACACTATGAAGATCAGGGTATCGCAAGTGGAAGCCGTTCAAAATCATATTTAAATAATCTTCTTGGTTTATAAATCACCTCAGAGAAATAATCTAAACTCTAGCACTCACTTCAATTTTTGAACAAGAATTCCAATTGAATTTGTCTATTACTTAATTTAAAGAAAAGTTTAAGAGAGATGGCGGTCTCCAAACGAGCGCGTCCGCAGATGTCGAATAGGGGATTACGTTGGGTACGCTCGATCTCCTCTCCTTGGTCAGAGAAAGGAATTAAAACTACTCCCTGGGAATCGTGAATAGTCGAATATTGGCCGCATTATTTTTTTCTCATCTATATTCTTAGGGCAAGGGAAGACAAAGGATCTCCAGAAGTCTAAGACTTCCAGCAGGTGAAAACCGTTCCCCTAAAACAAAATATGAATAAGAGTCTAGTATCTGCGATAACCGTTGACTCACTTGCGATTCACACATTGTTGCCAAACCTCGATCGTGAGACAATCGTTTCCTCGGAAACGAAAGCATTAGTACAAAATATAGTAAGGAAAGTGGTAGATAGACTAGATAATAAACTGGCGGAAATATATTCTGCTTGTCTGAAATTGCTTAAATTTTCTGGAGGAAAGGGTTGTATGTCTGCTAAGCTGAGATCAGGGCGATCACTGAAGGTATTAAAAGGTTGAAGGAAATAGATAATAAAACTTCTACTCATATTTATACAGACAGTCAAGCGGTTAAAAAAACTTTGAGAAATGGCAAAATTACATTTCATAGTTAAAGATATAATTAAACTGTTCTCTCGATTGCAAGAAAATTGAGTTAAAATCGGTTCCAGAGAACGAAAGACTTGATAAGTTTTACCAATTCTCTCACTCTGGAAAACGCAAAACCTTTGCAAAATTTTAAAACTGAACTAAAAAAAAAAAATGGAGATGAGTATGCCAGAGACCGGTATAATTCAAACTTCGGGAGAACGAGTGACTTCATATGGAGAAACCCAGTATTGAGAAAACAAATTTTATTTTTTAATGCTAAATAGGCCAACACTTTAAAGGCTTATCATAGTAATAACGGTGTCATACGGAGCTGAAATTTTATCTAACTGATGTTAGGTGGGGCAGAATCGAACATTTTGGGAAATAAATCTGTAACTTCCAATCGACTGGTTAAATATAAAATTACACATAGGCATAGCAGAAGAGTGTAAAATTTTAAATGGGGACACCACTGATAATTAGCGAAGCTAATTATCAATGGTGTCCCCATTATCAATATTTTAAAGAAAAGTGAAAAAAAAAAAACAAAGCAAAATATTTAGTATTGGAGTTATTGTTTTATTGCAACATTAGTTTATTGTACTATTTAACTTTTATGTAGCAAAATGATTCGGCTAATTTTTTGGAAATCCAACAAAAAAAATAAAAATAAATAATTATAACAAATTAAAGTGTACAATATGTTTAGAATTGGAACAATAATTTTATTTAATGTTGAGCAATATATCAGTTTGTGTCTTATTAACTGATTGTGCCCTTAAAATAACTTTAATATCCGAATTATAAGAAGATGAACAAATTAAAGTGAAAAAACTCGGGGGAAAAAATCATTCACGGTTAGGGGAATTTTATTTTTAGCATGAAATTATTCACGGGGAATTTTTTCACGATTGCAAATTTAGGGAAAACATTTCGACGGAAAAAGTGTTCATGATAGGGGTGATTATATATTAAATAAATATATTTACATTTTTTTTTTTTTTTTTTTTTTGTAATTTATGTTTATATAAAATAACAACCCTGTTTCCTATTCATTTAAAAAACAGCCCTGTCTTCACGAAACAACTCTGTTTTTTATGCCACTATTAGCTGTATGACTTCGAGTTTTATAATACTTTCGCTTCAACTGCGACTGACAGCTACGCAACGCATAAATGATATTAACCCAGTCGTTGCATTATTTTGTTATTGAAATTTTATATAAGGAGTGCGATCGAAAAAATCTTAACTTACGTTTTGCCTCTAACTTTTTTCCGAATTAATTTAAAAATTTTTTTTTTAATCTAATTATCATTGAAAAATATGTCAGTTATTATTTTTGATGAGAACCATGTTGATTTGTTGTGTGTGCTATAAATAATTAAAAATTAAAACAAAAAAATCAAATTGGTCCTACAAATAATTGCTCAAAGAATTAAATGTCTGCTGTCGTACTGTTTCCAAGGTTATTAAACAGTATCAGGAGAATTCGACCATAGATATGGAAACATATTGAATAGAACTCCAAACACATCTTGTAGAAAAGAAGAAGAAAGCTAAGAATAGGGCACAGAAATTAAAATCAAATTTCATACAAAAATACTCATGTTGTATAAAGAACGATGTAACGTAAGTACTAGCAGATTTTTCGCAGCTTCCGAGTCAAAATTTTTATATTGCTGCTGCTCATGGAAATGTTGAAGATAAGTTTAGGATCGAAAAGCTGACGAAATTTCCAAAAGAATTCGTGGTGAGGTAAGATTTATGTAGTTGCGGCAAAAGAAGCAAGTTATTTGATATTGTGGGCTCTATAAATACCTAAAAATTCATCAATGTGAAAAAAAATAATTCTCCTTTCATAAGGGATTTGGCATAATGTAACTATGTAAGAAAGCTCTGGAGTGTTACCAAAGCAATAACATAGTTTTTGTACCAAAAGAGGTCAATCTTCTAAGTAGTCCGGAGCTAAGACCAGTGAATAGACATTGGACTTTTGTGAAAAGAGAAAAGAATAGGACAAAAGAGTTGTCCCAAAATATCAAAGATTTTGAAAGGAGATGGGCAGACTGTTCCAAAAAAGTTCATGAAACAACTATCAAATCTCTAATGGAAGGGTTATCAAAAAAGGTCTACGAGTTCATAAGTAGTGGACAGAAGTTTAAAAGTTATACTTTTCTATAATCTGTAGTATATTATCAATTAAATAAAAAATAATAAAAACTCTATGATCAATCGTTTCCATATTATTGAATTTTATATATGTTAAGATTTTTGCGATCGCACTCCTTAATAAAATATAAAGATGTATAAATTAAATTATGTTCTCAGTTGAAATAATGAATTGCAAATTAAAATTTACGACTCAACGAAAAAAATATTAAAATAAAAAGAAAACATCCGACAAAATGTATTTACGTACTTCGGCACTTCAAAATTAAACACTTTTCATCTTTGAAGTACTTTTGAAGTTTCGTTCCATATAAATGCATGTATTTTACTTCAGCTGTCAGTTGCAGTTGAAGCAAAACTATTGTATGTAGTTGGGCCTTTATCAAGACAAACTTTAAAATCAAAGCGAACTTGTTAAAAATGGCAATAAAAAGTAGCACTTTTATGGTTTTAATATAAAATATTAAAATATTGAATTTTATTAAAAAACTGTATTTCAATAAAGAAAATATAAATTGTTCATTATTTTTTTGTGGATTGGATTATAAAACCAATTTTTTTTTCGATTTAAGCAGTTCACTGCATTAGCAGTTATTGTCCCCTGTTTGTTCTTATTTTGTAAGATCAAATAAAAATTCACCTAAAATAATGGTAAATATTTTTTATATTCTTGCGTTCACATAATGTTCACATCTGCTACATTCTTGACTTCAGGAAATTATTTTTGTTTTGACCAAAATAAATTATATTCCTGTTTGATGTTTAAATTATGCAAATCAAATTTTAGCAAAAATTTTCAAATATTTGACTAATGTGAACATTGCTCAAGATAGGGATGTATTCTTGACTAAATATGGGGAATTAAATTTAAAAAGAAAAATATTTTTTATAAAATTTTTATCATTTGATTTATTTCTTTTAGTCCATAAAAATCCACTAATTATAATAAATATAATAAATAATTAAAATTTTTTGTTTTATTGAAATGTATGAATTGTTATTTTAAGTTTATAGTTATTAAAATCAAAGATTTTATAAATTCTTTATTATTTTTACAAGATTTTTCATTTTAATTTAAAGCATCAAAAAATAATTTGTTCTAATTTTTTCTTTTCATTTTAAACAATATTTTTAAAATTTGTCATCACCTTTAAACAAAAACAAAATAAAAGTCTCAAATAAAAACAGTCTAAAAGTCAAAATGACAACATAACACTACTACCAATTGTCAAAGCTTGCGTCACTTTGAAATTTGCTCTTATAAATACAAACAAAATTATGCTCTCACCCACACTAGTTTAAAAACTCTTTAAACAAAAAACATTTTTAAAATAATTTTTCAAAAAAATATTTTTTTTCCTTTTGTTTTTCTAATAATAAACTGTCAATTATAGAAATTTATTAAATATGTTAGAAAAAAAATATTAAAGAGTACTTTTTCTTATTGTTGTTGTTGTTTTAATGTTCTTGGCCAACATTTGGTTGTTTCTGTTTTATGCTAAATTTTCTTTAAATCAAAATATAACAACAAAAAGCTAAGAAATATATATTTTTTTTATTGTCGATAATTTTATTTTCATTTTTGGCTTTTAGCCAAATTTATTGAAAACAATTTTTAGGTTTTTAATCTAAATATTTGTCTAATAATAAATTTTTTTTATTTGTTATTTTTTCTCTTAGATTTCAACTTAAAACTAATTTATTCTGGTAAAATTTAATGCAATTTTATTTATATAAAGAAATCAAAACCAGAAAAAAAATTAAATGAAATAAATGCATTAAAATTAAAATTTTGAGAAAATTTATTAAGAATAAATTTAAATTAATATGAAATAATAGCCAATATTATTAATTATCAGGTGTATTTTGAAATTTTATTAAACATTTTTTTGTTATTGTCAAAATGCATTGAAAGATATTTTTTGTTTATATTAAAAAAAAAAAAAAAAAAAAAAGATATGTAAATTTTTATTTCGCAGAAGTAATTAGTTAAAAACAAAAAAATATGTTTAATTTAAACAAAATATGTGTTTGAAAAATTCAAGGTTTTCAGAGTCTATAGATTTTTGTTTAATATAAACAGCTGTTTTTTTAAATTGCAATACAATTAAGGAGAGATTTGTGTAGATTTTAAAATAAAATATTAAATATTTATATAATTATTAAAGAAATTTGATTAAAAAAAAAAAAAAAAACAATTCGAATTTTATTGAATTTCTAAGAAGAAAGCCGATCTGCGCACTGCCACCGAGAAATTTTCTACTCCTCCAAGATATTTTCTGCGTCATGCACCGCCGCCGTTTTCGTCGGCTTACATTGACTCGCCGAAATTTTCATTCAAATCCAACAAAAACACTTTTTTCTTTGTTATTGGGAGCAGTAAATGCAGTGGCCACATCAATTATTATTATTTTTCTAATATATGATAAATTTATCTCAATCAATTAAAATAGAACTTTAATGAATTAATACTTTATAAATGATGAAGTCCCTACTTCTTTTTCAACTACTTTTAGTTTTTTTTTTCGATGAGGCACATCTGGGCGGCTCACTATATCATTTACTAAATCCCAGCTGAAAATTTAGCTGCCGCCGGTTTAGTTTATTTCGCACCGCCGCCGCTAAAAATTTTGCCTCGGCTTGTTTTTCTGGTACAGAGTTTCCATGTTTTCGCTTTCAAATCAAAAAGGAATTACTCTGAAATTATTAAATTATATGAAATTAGATATTAAATTCCCGTAACAAAGTTGAATTAGATGTTAAATTTGTTATGGCAATAACCTGATTTTCTCAAGTTGATAAGATATCAAAATCGACTTCCACATACTGCTACAAGAAAATTTTGATAAATTGAATGAATTATTATCAAATGTCAACTGGTATGAAGTTTTATTCTTAAACGAGAGAAAAAGATATAGTCGGTCAACCCCGACCATATCATACCCTACACCATTGTGTACATTATAATTCGGGTAGGGGTCTTTTATTAGGAGTCAAATGTGGACCGATACTAGGGTGATCGACTCGGTTTTCCTACCGGTTTTTAAACCGTTTTTTTCAGTCAATGTGCTGTCGGTTTTTTCAAAATGTTCAATTTTCGAATATCGAATAGACCGGTTTTTTTCAACACAAAAAACCGGTTTTAAAAATACCTTTTTATTTCAAAAACCATGCACTAAATATTGATATTTGAATTGAGATTTATGATTATTTTTTTAATATTCATAAAGTATGATTTTTAATGGCTTAAAAATATAGTTTAAGATCAAATAAATAAATAATAATTATCCTTATGTAATATTTTTGCACCTAATTTAAATGTTTTAGTTTTTTTTTATTCAGCGAAGAAATTGTTTTTCAAAGATTTTGTTTTAAAAGAGTTTCACCTGCAGAATCCTTTCAATAAAATTGATTCTTGTTTTTTTCATATTAACCCATGGTTTCTGTTTATGATAAATAAATGTTTTTAAGTCGATTTAACGATGTCCGTCTGTCCATTCATGTAAAACTTGTAATCAAAATACAGGTCGCAATTTTGGTTTCTTATAGTCCAAGAACGAAGCCAGAAAAGGGGTTTAACGATCATAAATCCCTTAAATGTAGCAGTAATTTTTGCACATCTAAGTTCCATATACGTTTAAACCTGTATGCCGAATTTTATGAAGATCGGTCCATAATTGACCATAGTACTGGTCCACAATTCCACAGGTCTAGAAAAAAAATCCCTCCCCGAACTTCGATGCACACAATGGTGTAGGTTATTGTCGGCCTTGACCGACCATATCTTTTTTTCTCGTTCTTAATGGGTTAATAGTTATTTCCAAAAATAAAAAAGATTTATTGATTTTTCTTAAAGAAATGTAGTTTTTGGCACTATCATTTGTTCATATAAAACTTATTTGTGTCGAATATTAACTTGATACTAACATTTTAATGGGATTTATGCCCGTTAAAGTGATTTTCAGAAAAGGGGTTTATATGGGAGCTATGGTTAATTATGGACCGATCTTTTTAAAAATCGGCACACTTATTTAGACTAACATGAAACTTTTATGTGCTAAATTTCATTAAAATATTGCTATATTTAAGGGATTTATGATCGCTAATCCCTTTTCCGGGAGGACATTTGTATGGGGCTAGGTGAAATAATGGACCGATCCAATTTCAATTCGTCCCTGGACTATAAGAAACCTGTGTACCAAATTTCATTAATTTTGGTTCAAAATTGCGACCTGTAGTTTGAATACAAGGTTTACATGGACGGACAGACGGACATCGTTAAATCGACTCAAAAAGGTGGGTCTTAACCAATATTTTTGGGTGTTACAAATATCAGCACAAACTCATAATACCCTCCCCACCTATGGTGGTGTAGGGTATAACAATAACAGCAGTAATTTTGAAAATGTATTACAACGTTTTTACGGTATCATCTCCTCATTTATATCTGAGTCTGTTCCAATAAGTAGAAGTAAAACGCATTGTAGTCCACCCTGGAACTCTCTCACATTAAGATGACTGAAAAATCGTATTTTCAAACAAATTAAAATAACGCAAAATCCAACCTGTTATTGTAGGAAATAAATTCAATATGTTACAAAACAGTGCCTTTTGTATAATAACTGTAAATCCGAATATATAAATGCTATATCTGGGGTACCTCAATTACTAATCCTAGTGATCAAAAACTTTTCCAAACTAATTTAAATTGTTTTTTCTAATGGTGTGAAGAAAACTTAATGGAATTAAACCTCAAAAAATGCAAACACATGGTTTATTATAGGCGTACTTCGAATATATTAGCTTATAGTCTTGGTGGTGTTGAGTTAAGTACAGTTAATAGTTTCACAGATTTGGGAGTACTTTTTGATGTGAAATTAACGTTTAACTTTCACATTCAAAAATAACTGCTAACAAAGCAAGTGGCCAAAGAATTCAAAGATCCTTATGTCACCAAACGTCTGTATACATCCTTAATAAGGCCAAATTTGGAATATGCATCCGTTATCTGGGATCTTTAATACAACATTTATATAAATAATCTGGAATCTGTTCAAAAGCATTTCTATTGTTTTGTCTTGGTGGATTAAACTGGAATCCAAATATTTGCCTTCCATCGTACCGAAGTCGACTTGCTCTAATCAGGCTGCCAACGCTGAAAAGTATAAAAAACGGTTTCTAATATATAATTTATTATTGACCTTCTTTAAGGAAAAATTTATTTTGAATTTCTTTTAGGTAAAACTTCCATTAGTATTCCTAATCTGATGTTAAGATCCTACCATCCGTTAACCATTCCATTCCATAGATTACATTTTGCTAACCTTGATCCGTTTTATAAAATCTGTTCTGAAGTTAATTCGTTATACAATTTTGTGGACTTCTCAGACTCACCTTATAATATAAAAACGAAGCTCCTTAGTTTTTTGAACTCCAATAATTTCTAGCATAAGTACATATCTTCAGTATAAGTGTTCTAAGTTTTGTATTAACTATTTTTCTTCATTAAAATACAAAATTGTAAATTTTTCTCAGCTGTTTTTGTAATATATGTAGCTGAATCAATAAATGAATAAAAAACATGAGAGAATGTTATATTCGGCCTGGCCGAATCTATATACCCACCATTAACATTTTCAAATTTTACCTTATTTGCAAGGTGAGCGGTAAAGTGGGCGGACCACGAAGTTTAATTGTTTAAGTCAGGTTCTTAATTTTCGGCTCCGTCGGAGAAGGCCTGTCCAAAGAGTAACAAGAGACGAAAGTAATTGTAAAAAACCTAATTCGATTGTCAAAAACCTATCTCATGCAACAACAAAATATATGTAAATACATTTTGTTGTTGCTAAAAGAAAATAAAAGCACAATTTTGTTTACAAAACGGAAATTTTGTTCAATTGTCAATCGAGAATTTCGCCTCTATGTGTTACTCTATGGCCTGGTCTATCCAAGCAGCTATCAAGGCTTTTGCTGTAGAAAAACTCCTAAAAAAAACCTTTTTTCTCTACCTTTTTCTATATTCTCTGTTCTTTCTCTTTCTATCATCCTTAAAAATTGATTTAGGAAAATATTAGCAGACTTTTGTGTGCTTGCGTATGACCAACAAACAAATCATCCATTATGAAGTATTATTTTTTTAATGTTCTTTTTTTAAAATTTATTTTAAATATGAATTTAATTTTTCTGTATTTTTTGGGGTCTCGAGGTATGTGGGTCAATAACTTGATGCTTGGTTAAATATACAAAACATTGACAATAACAACAACAAGCAATAACCTCGTAAAAATCTCCCCCCCCCCACACACACACGTATGACATTAATATGCAGAAATGAATAATAAACGGTCAATGTTGCCATTTGGTTTTTGTGGTGATATGTTGAGTACATTGACGGTGGAGGTGTGCAAGTGGCAACCTGATGTGTTTGTTTCAAAACAAGGTGGTGGAGGTGAATAGGGATAAAAATTGCGTTTTTTTTTTTTATATAGATTTGCGTCAGTTATTTTTAAAATATATATATAAAAAATTTGATTATTATTGATTGTTTTATGTGTGTGAAAAACGTCACCTATCAAAGAAGAAAGAATAACAAATATATACCAAAAAGACACAATGACACTTTAGAAAAACACAAAAACAAAAAAAAAAAAAAAGTTTGAGATTTTAGCCGCAGTGGGCCACATGACCAAAATGAATGACTAAACAAACGTATAGAAAACAAACAACAACAATAAAATCAAAGATGATGAGGAAAATGAGGTGACTCCTACTAAACTATGTTTGTTTTTGCAAAAAACAAGAGAAAATAAATTTCTAATTAATATTAAAAAAAAAAATGTTCAAAGTTATTTATATGTAAATTTATTTTATTTGAAAATATTTTTAGGGAGAGGTGTGTTTGTGATAAAGAAATAATAATAAAAATAGCAGAAAAATTGTCTGCAAACAGAAAAATTATATGAAACTAAAAATTTCTTTGCATATTTTTTAAAAATAGTTTTTGTTTAGCAAAATTTTTTTTTTAAATGTGTGCATATAATTTTTTTAGTATAAAACACTGGGTCTTTAAGATATTACAAGCAAATAAAAATATTCGTCTATGATGCTTGGGGTTATCATAATAGATACACTTTTCATTAGTAATATGTTAACCACTTCAAAGCTAAAAAAGATTCCTTAACTTCCCACTAACTTCTAAAACTAAAATACGATTTATATAATTTAAAATTTTGACCTTTTAAAGTGAATAATTTGCTTTCATAATTCAATTTTTTTTTTTTTTTTTTTTAAATTTGCATGTTTTTTATTAAATTAACTTGACCCTTTTTTTCTAAACTAAATCACAGATTGTGCCGTCAAACATTTTTATTTAAATAATATTGTAATTGTAGTCAGACAAATATTGCATTATTGTGTCAGACAAAATAAACTGCAGCATCATCAATATCATGAGAAATTGATAAATCACGTTTGAAATTAATGATGTGAGGAAAAAATAAATAAAATTAAAAAGGGGGGACAAAATAAACTTGAAAAAAAACTGATGCTTGACATACAAAAATAAATAATTAAAATGAAATTAATTAAAGATTAAATTAAAAATAGAAATATAAGGCAAATAATAGTAAAGCCAATTTAAATTTTGAAAATATGAACATAATTAAATGGAAAATTTAAGGGAAATTGTTAGATTGCTTAAAAAAAATAAATATGTAATTTAAATTCTTTAACAGATTTTTGGGTTTTAGTTTTATGGCTTTAAATATTTTTTTTTTATTTTTTTTTTTTATTTTTGTTTTTAATTTTTATAGAAGAAACATTTTATAAGATTTTGTATTTATTTTATTATTTCGTTTCTTAATTAAATTCTTTATTTTTATTTTTATTAACTTTATTACACTATTAGTATTATTAATAAACTTAAATCTTATTAATTTTTTTTATAATTAAGCCTAAATTTTAATATTTTTCCAATTTGTCCATTCAAATGTTATAAAATTATTCTTTTGTTTTGTTTTATTATAAAACAAGTTGGCAACGCCATATAAAAAAATCCGTTACACTTTCTTTATAATAGTAAACAAAACAAACACAAAATCAAAACAAAACATTTGCAAAAAAATAGTAATAACAAGAGAGTAGAGCAAAATAGTTGTCGAACACTCAGAGTAAAACAAACATACATGTTAACATGTATTTGTAACATTATAAGAATTTTATATAGGTTTGTAGGAATGTGTATTAAGGCACGTATGTTTGAATGTTTATACAATTTAATGTTTGTATGAATGTTTACATGAATGTATGTATGTATATATGCATATTTTGTTTGATTGATTGTTAATATTAAAAGTGTCAACAGTACAAACACAATAACTAATGTATAAAAATAAACTTACATTCTTACATACATATGTTCTTTCAATGTAACTAACAACTAGCTAAAATAAATATTGTGCAAAATAAAATAAAAAAATATATTTCGTTTAAATCAATTTGAAAACTAGGCAAAAATCAATTTTATTGTAAAAACCCAACAAAAACCAACCGCAACAAAATAAATTTATAATAGATATAAAAAAACCCTAAAAAAACGTACTACATATTAATGGAAATTAGAACACAAATGTTAATTAAATCAAAATAAGAAACCATAAAATGTATATTTCTAAGCTTGTGTGCCTCTAAGTGGTTTTTGTGTTTTACAAATTATTAAATATATACAGATTTTTATCATAGCGAAAAAATATAATAAAAAAAACAAAAGCAAAATTATTAAGGCGCCATTTAATTTGATTTAATTTAATGTTAAAATAAAATTAAATAAAAAGGGTCGGTCAATGACCTATTTTGTATATTAAACAATTAAAAAAATACATAAAAAGAGTTTAGGGTGAAAAGGTGTTAAGAAGGACAAAAAGGTGAAATTTTGAATATTGAAAAGAAATTTTAATAAAGTAAAAATATTAATAAGTTTATTAAAAGAATTGTGAAAGGCTTAGGCCTTAGATTATAAAAACTGAGAGAGGGAAACTGAGAGAGTTTAGTCAAGGGTCTAAATTTATTATTATTTTATTTATACATAAATATAATTTATTTTTTATTTATAAATATAGTCTTTGGTTTAGTGGTTTAAAAGGAATTTCTTTTGAATGAATGAATTCATACATATGTGTATTGTATTGGTATTGTTTATATAATATGAACTTTATTATTGTGATAAAAGAGAGAGATAGATAAAGGGCATTATAACGTAAATCAGGGATGGAAAAGTTGCTACGATTGTAATTTATTTGATACTAATTTAAAATTCAAAAGTACTGAAGATCTCCCCAGAGTCACTTAATACGCTTAAACGATTAGTTTGTTATTCTAGAATTCGATTATAAATAAACTTTTTAAATAAACATATATTTAGGAGATACAAGGCAAAACTACGCAACTTACGTTATATCTGCCAAAAGTCTTACGTTCTCAGACAATTTTTTTATACGAATGCTATTTCTGTATCCTAAAGTTACTTAAAAAAATAGACTTTGTCAATAATTTAAATTTTACAAAACAATATGATTTAAATGATTTTCTATAACTTTCGATGTGAATTAATTGAATAATAGTACATTTTTTAACTATAATTAGCTTTTAGAAATAAAGCTCCATAGAAGGGAATCTTATATCGCTGGTATGCGGAAACCAATCATGTATATTGTTGGCTTCAGGATGAATTTTGTGAACTGAATGATATGCATGCTCTGATTACACAACACCGACATATGAAATAAATTTCACTAAAAAGTATTCAATATTCAATAAATATTTGGGCGTCCAGAACAGTTTTTCTTTTTTAACTCCATTAAGTTTACATTCGTTTAAAAAATAAGGGCATTGATTTTTGCTTACGAATTATTTTTTCCAGGAAAGGAAAAAATAAAAGTCTATTTTTTATCATTGAATTTAATGAAAAACGGCTTGTATATTTTAAAGAAATGTACGTAGACAAATAAAAAAATTAGAAATTTCACATACAAAAAATTTAAAATGAAACCATAAACTTCAGATATTTAAGTGTACTTTTCTTCAAGTCTTTGTAAATTATATTTTGTGTAAATATTTTTGTTAAGTCGTGCGCTTATATAGCCCAATTTTAGAAATTTAGAAACTTTTTTCTTTGCTTTATCAAACATTAGAAAGTGGGGCAAAATTTCACATAGGTTTAGCAGAGGAGTGTACAATTTTAAACTTTGATGGGGGACCCGCATACCCCACAGCAGCCTAGCTATGGGGGCTTAAAATAGGGTACAAACGACATATAAAATATTTAACCACTAGCGAATTTTTGTTTCTTGCTTCTTACATTTGAAATTTCAAAAATCTTAATTTTACAAGATCTTGGTCAAGATTTTTCTATATATAACCCAACATATTCCACCGATTTTATTATATTTTATGCAGTTGGTGCAAAAAACAAAATTATCTTTCGAATAAAGAAAATTTTTATTCGATATACAGCTACGTGCAACTAATTAGGGACAGTTCCATTTAATAGTTGTTATTGGGTCATATTTAATTCTGTAATTAAATAATTTATATTTTTGACGTTATTTAGACAATGCAACTCTGCTGCTATAACTTCAAGTGAACATTTTTATAACAATTTTCTATTTTGGTACTATTGAAGTAAGAAAAGTACAATTTTAACAGCTGTTTAGTACAATTTCAATTGACATCCCTGGTATGATTGGAAAGAAAGGAAAATCTTGTAATTTAACAGTCATTTATTTTAAATTTATTATGAAATATGGTTTACATTGTGATAAGAGAGAAAGAAATGTAACGCAAATTAAAGATTGCCATATTTTTTTATGAAGAGAAAACCGTTAAATTAATTCTATTAAATTATTTGTCTTTTCTTTATTTGTTTATTTGTTAAATTTATTTATTTATTAATTAGATTTATTTATTTATTAATTAAATTTATTTATTTATAATTATATTTAATTTAAATATTAAAAATCTTTTTAATGTATACTAATTTCTATATTTTTCCTTTTCTCTCTTTCTAGGTAAGTGTTTATTTCTTTTAATTAATTAATGGTTACAAATTACATAATTTAAACTTAAAAATATTAAAACAAAATTCCCTCTAATAATATTGTTTTAATAAGACCCTGGTAAGTTTATTTAATTATAAAATTCCTTACAAGTGTTAAATGAAGTGAATACCCTTGATAAAACAAAATAACTCAAAATATTTACTTGTTAACATATTAACAAATCTCCTATGTTTACTTAAACTCCTATTAATCTCCCTTTGATGCTCTTGTCCCGCTAATACTCTTTTTACTACATGATTATGTATTAATCAGTGTTTGTGTGTGTGTGTTTGCGGTTTTGTTTTATTCATTAAGCTTTTTTTTCTTATACTTTTTTTATTATCAATTAATACATGATTCATTTTAATTGATGAACCATACAAACACACCCCCCATTTAAAAAAACAACAATACCGCACAGAGCTGTTTGGTAAGAGTAACAAAAAAAGAGCTTTTAATTTGGTTTATATGATGGCGAGTGTGTGTGTGTGTATAGGTGTATTTTGTGTTTTTATTAAGGCAAGAGAGGTTTTTCTTAAAATGTGTAACATTTTTTGTGGCATATTTTTAGGATGTAATAATTATTTGATAACTAGGAGAATGCAGGGAATTGGAAATTTAAACTAATTTAAAAGGAAATCAAATGAAAAAAAAGTAGGTTAAGGGGAATTAACTAAAAATAAAATAAAAAGGAACACATTCATTTAGGAAAAAATAATAATTAAAAATTATTTTTAAAGATTTTCAAATTGTTTTTACCATTTAAAATTTTGTATTATTTTTTTAATTTTTTCATTTCTTGAATTTTTTTTTGTCCCTTTCTTGTTTAATTTACTGTTTAAATATTTGTTCTGGTTTTATTTTAAGGTCATTGTATGCCTTTTTGCTACGTAATTTTTGTTTTAATTAATTTTTTCTTTAATAACTTTTTTGCTTATAAAATCTCAATCTCGTAATATTTCAATAATTAAATAAAAAAAAAAGAAATGAGTTCCTTAACATTTTAAAAATGATTTTTAAATGAAAGGTATACATTTTTTGTTTGAAGTAAAATAAGATTTATTATGAATTCAAATTTAAAATTAATAAAAGTCAACAAAATATTTCAATTAATGTCTATCTTAAAAATTTTTACAAAATTTACGGAATTTTTATAATGAATGAATTAATTTTAAATGTGAACAAAATCTAAAATTTATATTATTAAATGAAATTTTATAAAATATTCAATTCAAATTTAGTAAAGACTTTTTTCCTAAATAATTTGATAAAAAAAAAACGCTAATTAGAGAAATCGCTAAAATATTGAAATGTCCCAAAAAATTAAATAATAATAATAATAAAAAAAAAAAAAATAAAATTAAATTTTTGTAAAAATTTCTAAAAATTCATTAAATTTTACTAATTAAAAAAAGTCGCTAAATTTAAAAAATCGCGCAAATAAATATTTTTGTCTGAAAATGGAAATGTTTATTAATTTTATTGCATAATTATTCTTTATTTTAGAAAATTTATTTTCCTTATGAAAAACATCCATTATTTTGAACAATTTCTTATAATACGCCAAATTAAAAAAGTAGCTTAAATTTAAAATTAGAAAATCTGTTAGATTTTAGTAAGAAAATGTTTTATATTTTATAAAATTGATTTTTGTTTAACAAATAATAATAAATTTAGCGATAAAATTTTGATTGAAATTAGGGGATGTAATAAATTTTTTAATAAAGAAATTTTCAATATTTAATAAAATATATTTCCTTTAGGAAAAAAATATTGAATTTTAGCGTTTTTGTATAAAAAAAGATTGAATTTTAAAAATCGTAAAAATTATTATTTTAATTGATCATCACGAATATAAATAGTTCCCAGACTCAACCCTCAAGCTCCTAACCAATTATCTTCAACAACAGCCTCAATAACTGTTACTTCCCAAAAGCATGGAAATTGGCCAAAATCTTACCAAAAAAACCTGAGGACTATCGCCCAATCTCTTCTATCTAACGTTGGTAAGCTGTTTGAAAATATAATAAAAACAAAACTGGAGAATGAATTTATTATTAACCCCATCTCCTCATATTAATTCGGGTTTAAGCGTTTCCATTCTACCCAACATGTATTAATGAAGTTCCATAATGACGTAACTGTGAATCTCAGAAATAGATGCTGCACATTATCCATATCGCTGGACATTGAAAAGGCATTTGACTACACCTCCCATAAGGGTATACTATGTAAATTAGTGGAAATTGGTGCAGATCCTTTTATAATGAAACTTTTTGCAAGTTTTTTCCGTAACCGTATGTTTTGTGTCCCAATAAAACACAGTTTTTCTTCATTTGGCCGTGTGAACAGTGGAGTGCCATAGGGCAGTATTCTGACGCCATACTTATTTAATATATTTTTTATATGACTTCCCCCACACTACCTTCAACTCTAAGCCATTTTGTACGCCAATGACTGTATGGTATACAGCCACAATGAATCGCCTTTACAAGTATTAAGAAATACCGCCTCCCATTTGGGGTCTATTTATAAATTCTACAACAAATGGGTAATAAATATTAATGCTGCAAAATCAAACGACGGTATATGTATTAGAAATGCATCAGGTAAATGTCTTGACTTTGCGGTCCCTCAAAGTAAATGTCTACAACTCACACTAAATGGAGTCGAAATCCCTTTAAAAAACAGTTTAACGTATTTGGGGGTTAACTTTGACAAACTTTTTAAATTTAATCACCATGGTCATGCACTCCTGTCCAAAGCTAAACGTATCACTGCTATGCTCTTTACGTTAATGAATAGTATTTATTTTCCTTAAAAAACTAAACTCCTTTTGTATAAAGTGGCAATAAGATCTATTTTGACATATGCTTATCCAATATGGTTTTCCATATCCCCAACAGTTGCAAAAGAGTTCGAAATCCTGAAAAGAAGTATTTTGAGAAAATGCATCAGAAAAATTTTAAAAATCGTACGGAACGATATCCCAACTAACTAATTTATGAGATTGCTGCCATGATACCATTTTGCAAATATTCGCTTCTTCTTTAAAGGAAATTTATAGACTTTCTGGACACGAGAACCATCTATGATTCTCAACTGGCATAACAGCTGTTTCCTATCGCCTATTGGCATATTGAATGAAGAGATGGCCCCTGACGACGGTTCCTACGACCTGCCAGATTTCTGCAGGAAATCTGTTCCAGGCACACATAGGGACTGAGGCCTTAATATGCTCATCTGTGATATTGATCTTAGAAACGTAATGATATGTACTATTTAACAACTAGGAATTTGTTTATGATGATTTTGATACCATTTCATATTGGAATGTAGGGGTCCAATTGATATGATTTTCAAAGAAAATCCTTCTAGTTGACTTCGAACCATTCATATGAATCTATTGAAATCAGAAAGACTTTTATTGAAAATTTTATGATCGTTTGTAACGAATTGATTTTCTTACTGATAATTTATAAAAACCGTTCCGTTTTATAAGTTAATTGTTGACGCGATGTTGACGTTTAGCTTCTGTGATATGTATATGTTAAGTTCACTGTCTGGCAATATCTTTTTTGACAGTTCGTTTCTTTTTTTTTGTATATTTGTTAGTTTAAGTGTTGTCTACTTTTAAGTTTTACAGACACAGCTCTGTTAGTCATTTTAAATGCCGCGAGCAAGCATTGTCTTCTATTAGAAACTTCATAATATTTCATAATCTATCTCTTTTTTGTCGGCAAGTAGCCTTTGCAATTAATCGTGTATTAAAACAAGACGAACATATTTTTAAGATTTTCATGTAATACTTTCATTTGTATATGATTTACGTAGTCTTATAAAAGAAAAGAAGTCTCAATAAAAATTACTACTACTTGAAATTAGGGGAAGTGATAAGTTTTTTAATAATGAAATGTGAAATGAAATATTTTATTAATTTGTTTTCCAGAGAAAATATTGAGTTTTTAGCGATTTTGTATATAAACAATTTGTTTTAAAAAAACGCTTAATCTAAAAAATCGCTGAATTTGATATTTTGACTGAAATTAGGGAAATTGTTTTATTATTATTTATTATTTTTCTTAAGAAAAATTTTCAATTAATTTTTTTTAGCGATTTTTGTATAAAAAAAAGCCAATTTATAAAAATCAATAAAATTGATATTCTGATTGAAATTAGGGGAAGTGAGAAATTTTAGTAAAGAAATGTTTAATATGTATTTTGTAAAATTTAATTCCCTTAGGAAAAATATAGATTTTTAGCGATTTTGATATATAAAAAAACAGAATTTAAAAAAATTGCTAAGATTGATTGAAATTAGTAGAAATTACAAATTTTAATAACAAAATGTTTATTATTTTATAAAATATCTTTTTCTAAAAAACATAATTAATTTCAATAAAAAAGAAACGCTAAATTTAAAAAATCGCTAAAATTGATATTTTGTTTAAAATTAGGAGAATTATAAATTTTTTAATAAAAAAATGTTTAATATATTATAAAATTTATTTTTCTTAGAAAAAATATAGATTTTTAGCGATTTTTGTTTATATAAAAAAAAAAAAAAAAAAAAAAAAACGCTGAATCTAAAAAATCGGTAAAATCGATATTTTGACTGAAATTGTTAGAATTGATAAATTTTAAGAAAGATTATGAACATTACTTTATGAATTATATTTTTTCTTAGGTAGCATTTTCTTTTTTAAAGATTTTTTAAAAAAATAAACGTTAAATTAAAAAAAAAAAAAACACGAAATTTATTATTTTTGCTAAAATAAAGAAAATTTATTTAAAAATATTTTATTTTATATATTTTTAGAAAAATTATGCATTTTTAGCGATTTTGCAATTTTGTATAAAGAAACATTTTCAATAAATTTTTAGCGATTCTGTATAAAAAACGCTAAATTTTAAAATCTCTAAAATTTACATTTTGATTGAAATTGGGAGAAATGATTTTAATAAATATTCAGTCTTTTGTAAAATCTATTTTCCCTAAAAAAAAAAATATATATATATATATAAATTTTTAACGATTTTGTAGTTTTTTATATATAAAAAAAAAACGCTAAAATTAAAAAATTTATTAAATTGATATTTTGGCTGAAAATTTTAGAAAGTATCAATTTTAAGAAATATTATGAATATTATTTTATGAATTTAATTTTTTTTTTTTTAGGAAAAATATTAATTTTTAAAGATATTTACAAAAAAAAAAAAAAAAAAAAAAAAAAACGTTAAATTGAAAAAAAAATCGATAAATTTATTATTATTATTAAAATAAAGAAAATTTATTTATAAATAATTAATTTTATAAATTTTTACAAAAAAATATAGATTTTTTATAAAAATACAGAATTAAAAAAAAGTCACTAAAATTTATACCTTTAACTGAGTGATAAATTTTACTAAATAATATTTTATAAAATTCATTCCCTTTAGGAAAAATATTATTTTTTGGGATATTTAAATTTTTTATAAAAAACGCTGAATTAAAAAAAATCTAAAATTAATATTTTTACTGAAATTGGGAGAAATAGTAAATTTTAAGAAAGATTATGAATTTTATTTTTCATATGGAACGTATTTTATAAAGAATTTTATAAAAAAAAAAAAAAAACGTTAATTGAAAAAAAAAAAAAAATCGCTAAATTTAGTTTTTTTTGGTAAAATAAAGAAAATTTATAATTTTTTTTTTTTTTTTTTTTTTTCATAAAATTTAATTTTATTTAATAAAATTTAGCCAAAAATTAAAAAGGAATTAATCTAAAAAAAATTAAACAAATTAATTTTTTTATAAAAAATGTTAAAAATTAAAAAAAATCGCTTATATCATAATTTATCTGTTTAATTAATTTTACAATAAAAATTTAATTATTAATTTGTTTATCTTTTTGTATTTTACCTTGTATTTATTTACTTATAAAATAACTTTTTTATTTTCACAGCTGTTATTATTATTTTTGTTTTAACTTTTTTTTGCCAGACATTTGGTCTCATTTTTTATTGCCTACTGTCTTTTTTTATTTGTTTTATATTTTTTTTTGTTTTTTTTTTTCACAATCTATATTAATTGTTTTTTATTGACAATTCATTGTTCTTGTTGTCATTTAGTACTTTTAACAAAAAATTATATTTAAACATAGTCTACCATACTCTCCAACGTTTTAACCGGAAATCACGTTTTATTCATAATTTATTTTGTTGCTGCCAACAAATAAAGAAAAAGAAAAAAAAAGATAAGAGAAGTTGTAGGCGCCTAAAATTCTCTAAACGTGTGTTTTATTTATAAGTGTGTTTGTATGAGATTGTGTTTAAAAGATTAAAATGACTGTTGAAGCTAAAAATAGATTTTAGTTCAAAGGTCAGTTATGATGATGTTTAAAGAAAAATAAAAAAAAAGAAGTGAATGGATGTTTTTTGTGGAAATTTTTAAGCTTTAATTTAAGCATTTTAACTTTTTTAATTTACTTTTAAATTTTTTTTTTTAATTATTAAAGGAAATTGTTAAATTTTATAATCACTTTCTTTAAAATCGCTTGAATTCCTTAAAAAAAAAAATCACTCAATTGTTATTATTTACTCCATATTTCCTTTATAGTTTTTTTTCTATATATATTTTTTTTTCTTATTTGTTATTGTTTTAATTTGATCACTTGTTTTTGTAACATAATTTAATGTTTGTTTACCTTTTTTTTTGGTTTTTTTCTTCAAAATCAATGCTCTAATAAATTTTTGCTGCTGTTGTTGTTTTTGCGACTTGGTCTCGTAATTTAATATTTCCTAGTCTCCTTATGTTGTTGTTACTTTTTTTAATTTAAATATTTTTTTTTTTTTTTGCAATTTTTTGTTTAGTCTACTTTTAAATGAATTTTATTTAAGGTGTTAATTACCTTAAAACACACAAAAAAATCTATTGTTTATATAAATATAAAAAGAGCACCACCAAAATAGTGTAAGAGAAGAGCTCAAAATAAAAAAAAAATAAATAAAAAATGAAGAGACCAAATATGAATTAAAACTTTTTTTCTTATGTTGTTTTAATTATAACTAGAAGTGTTTATTAAGGGGAGAAGAGAAGGGTGGTAATTAATGGTGGAGAATATGTTGTTTACACAGGTGCGTGTGTGTGTCGTATACATTTGTAGCAAATAGTATTTATAAAGGGGAGTTATAATGAAAAAATAAAATACGATTAATAGGTGGATTTTGTTGGAGTTTTTTTATTGAATTCTAAAACAGGGATGGGATATCATGAAATTAATCCTTATTTTTTTTTTTATTTTAAAAATATAAAGTTTAGTTAAATTTTTTAAATGGCCACAATTAGGAAATTGTAGTAGATTTGTTATATATTTAAACCAAACTTAAGGATTCTACAAACATATTGTGAAAAATTATTTCTATTTAAAAAATTAATTTTCGTTAAGTTTTTTAAATGGCCAAATCTAAGAAACTGTTATAAAGCAAAGCTTAAAGATTGTACACAATTTTGGTGAAAAATCATTTCTATTTAAAAAATAAAGTTTTTTAAATTCATCAAATTAAGAAATTTGTATAGATTTGTAATGTATTTAAGTAAAACTTGAGGATTATACAAACATTTTGTACAAAATTCGTTTGGTTTAAGAAATAAAGTTTCGTTAAGTTTTTTAAATGGCCAAAATTAAGACACAGTTGTAGATTTGTATTGTATTTAAACAAAGCTTAAGGTATATAAAAAATTTTGGTGAAAAATCATTTCTATTTAAAAAATAAAGTTTCGTTAAGTTTTTTAAATTGTCTAAATTAAAAAATTACAACGGATTCATAATAAAAATTAATAGTGATAAACAAATATAACAAAATTTTATTGAACATGTTTTTACTTTCGAAAATAAAGTTTCGTTAAGTTTTTTGAATGCCCAAAAATTTAGAAACTGTTGTAGATTTGTAATGTATTTAAACAAAGCTTAAATATTATACAAAGATTTCGTAAAAAATCCATTGGGTTTAAAAACTAAAGTTTCGTTTAGTTTTTTAAATTGGCAAAATTAAGAAATTCTAGTGGATTCGTTATTAGAATTAATAGTTTTAAACGAATATAATAAAATTTTTATGAAAATATTTTTACTTTCGAAAATAAAGTTTCGTTAAGTTTTTTAAATTACCAAAATTAAGAAATTATTCTGTTTTTAAGATAATTGTTAACAGTTTTAAACGATTATAATAAAATTTTTCATTTAATATTTTATGTTTAAAAGATAAAGTTTCGTTAAGTTTTTTAAATTGTCAAAATTCAAATTTTGTTCGCAATTTGCATTGTTGATAAATAATGCTTAACGAATTTCATAAAATTTTCTTCGAATTTCTCTTAATCTAAAAATTAAAGTTTCGTTAAGTTTAACTATTCTACAAAATCAAGAATTTTTTTCTGATTTGTAATGTTTGTTAAACATGCTTAACAAATTTAATATAATTTGCTTTGGATTTCTTATTATGCAGAAAATAATGTTTCGTTAAGTTCTTTTATACAACAAAATCAATAATTTTTTTTCTGATTTGTAATGTTTGTTAAACTTGCTTAAAAAAATTCTTAAAATTTCCTGTGAATATTTTATAATTTAAAAATTAAAGTTTCGTTAAGTTTTTTAAATTACCAAAAATCGACAAATTTGTTATGATTTATAATGTGGTTTAACCATGCTTAAAGAATTTAATAAAATTTCCTTTGAATTTCTTATAATTTTAAAAATAAAGTTTCGTTAAGTTTTTTTATACAACAAAATCAGAAATTTTTTTCTGATTTGTAATGTTGATTGAACATGCATAATGAATTTAAAAAAATTTCCTTTAAATTTCTTATAATTTAGAAAATTAAGTTTCGTTAAGTTTTTTAAATCAACAAAATCAAGACATTTTTTATGATTTGTAATCTTGATTGAACATGCTTAATGAATTTTAAAAAAAAATCCTTTGAATTTCTTTTAATTTAAAAAATAAAGTTTCGTTAAGTTTTTTTATTGAACAAAATCAAGAAATTTTTTATGATTTGTAATGTTGATTAACCATTTTAACGAATTTAATAAAAATTTGGTCTGAATTTCTTTTAATTTTAAAAATAAAGTTTCGTTAAGTTTTTTTATTCAACAAAATCAAGACATTTTTTATGATTTGTAATGTAGCTTGAACATGCTTAATGAATTTAAAAAAATTTCCTTTGAATTTCTTATAATTTAAAAAATAAAGTTTCGTTAAGTTTTTTTATTCATTTAAATCAATAATTTTTTCTCGATTTATGATGTTGATTAAACATGCTTAAGGAATTTTATAAAATTTCCTTTGAATTTCTTATAATTTAAAAAATAAAGTTTCGTTAAGTTTTTTAAATGGTCAAAATTAAAAAATGTTAGTCGATTAATAATCTAACTTAACGATTTTAAACGAATATAATAAAATTGTCCATGTAATGTTTTTAGTTTCGAAAATAAAGTTTCGTTCAGTTTTTTAATTTACCAAAATAAAAAAATCTTTCAAGATTTTTAATAAAAATTAAAGCTTAAACGATTTTTTTTAGATTTTTGAATTTCTTTAGTACGTTTTTAAATTCAACTTTCCATTCCTGAGTTTAATTCATTATTTTATTTTAGTTCCCCTGGTTTTAACTACCCCTCTGTTTGAGCTTCTTTTCTATAATTGTTTGCGATCTTAACATGCCAACATATGTTGTATTTTTTATTTTTTTTTGCTTCTTTAGTTTCGGGCTCACACTTAATGCATAAAACATTTTTTGTGTATGCTTTCTGTTGTTTTTAGCTTTTTTTTCTTTTTTATTTACTCTTTTTTACTCCATGCAGCAACAGCAACAGCAACAATAGCATAGCTCCCAGCTCCCCATTTATATGTTTGTTTGTTAGTTTACTTATGAACGTTAAACCAAACGCACATACAACTTAAATTTAAACAAACTTTTTACATATATTTTTTTAAACTTTTAGTTTAAAAAAATACTCGCAGTTTTTATATATAAAAAAACAATTTTTCTTGTTGTTGTTCCTTATAGAAAACGAAATATATTTTAAATTATAAAGTGAATGTTTTATTTAACATTTTTTTTATTTGAATGGAATTTTTGTGAATTAAAATTTGCACTAAAGAGTTCAAAGAGAAAGGGAGGAAATTAAAAAAAAAAAAAATGTATGAAAGAAGAGTATAAATTTTTGTGTTTAATTAGAAAGAGAAAGAAAAAAATAAAGTGAAGCAATTTAAATTTTAGAAAATTTAACAAAAAAAATTAAAAAAAATAAAATAAAATATGAAATGTTTAAAAGAAAAATATATAAATTAATAAATTTAAATAAATATAAAAAAATAAGTGTTAAAGAAATAAATAATAATTTAATTAAAAAATTAATAAATATAATAAAAAATTAAAGATAAATAATTTAACGAATATTTTTTATTTTTTTATATATATTTTTTATAATAAATACAAAATTAATTATTATATTATAAAAATAAAATAATTATTTAATCAAGTGTTTAATAAAAACGTTTAAAATATAAATATTTTATAAAATTCTCCTTAAATAAAGAATAAATTAAATTTAATTAATAAAAAAAAAATATATATTTTTTATCTAAAAATAAAATATAACAACTTTTAAGTTAATTTAATAAAAATTTAAATAAATATAAGATAATCTTTAAATATTCTAAAAAGTAAAGATATACTAATTTGAACTTTAAAACTTTTATAAAAATTCTTCAATAAATTCAACGTTTATTGAAATTTTTATTTAAAAAGTTATATAAAAAGTAGTAAGTCCCCATATAAATTATAACATTAGTATAGTAAAAAATTTTTAATTAAAATTTAAAATATATTTAGATAAATTTTTCTTTTTATATAACAGTTGAAAAAAATTCTTTTATTAAGAAACCCGAAATGTACGATTTTTAAGAATTTGTAAGCATTAAAATTGAGTGAAGTTGATTGATGAAGAGAGAGTCTGTATTTTATGCTTAATAAATTTGTAAAAACGATTGCTTTTCTGATTATAAACTGATGTAATGAAAAAAATGTTTTACTTCAAATCCACTTAATATTGATGGTCTTATTCAGCTTTCAAGGCATGACTTTGGAAATTATTTAAATTATTTTTTATTTCATATGTATTATTTCATATGTAGTCTTTAGGAATTCTTATAATTAAATCTAATGTATATTGTATCTAGAAATCAAAAGGTTTAGATGTCAAATCTAGTAAATTTCAGATTTAAAGTTTCTTTTTAACTCAATTCTAAAAATATGTAATTTTTATATCAGTATCATCCAGTAGCATCATCTCGTAATCTTTAAAAATGTCTAAATGACTTTTTGAAGTTCGATTTTATTTAAATTGATTGAATAGGTTATACTCAGCGCAAACCAAAGGATCTTTTATGCAGCCATATTTATTCATCAGCTCAAGTTGAGGTTCGCACAAAGTCAATCGACTTGTTTGGGGAGATAACAAATGTCTCTTTCGGAATTACTACAGCTTTCGCTAGGAATCCTGTAAACTGAAATAGAAGGCACTCTCATAGTACGTGTTCAGATGTTCTATTGATGGTATCTAAGACCTCACCAACCGGTAAAATACACCCGTTAGTACTTTAAGTTCGCTCTTATTGAGCAATAGCAACGTTTCATTCCAGCGGCATTCTCCCATAGCTGAGCCAATTCTCTCTCAACCCAGGGGTTGATATATCTTTGGGGTATGCCACGGGGATACCGGAAAATGTTTTAGGTCCAATGAAAACCCTTTTAACTCCTCTGTTTGCTAATCATTCAACTCTCTCGTTTCCAGGCTGGCACTCGTGACCAGAGACCCAAAATATCGTAACCCTGTGTACACCAATTTCATTTAGATGTTAGACAGCCCATAATAATCTTTGACTTTAACTCACAAGATGACAAAGCCTTCAAAGCAGCCTAATTGTTCGACATCACATATTTACTTCGACTCTTCGATTTTCTTCTTTAACACTCTCCAACACAAGTGAAGATGGCCATATATTTCGATCTTAAAAATCAAAGGGTATTTGCCCTCTGGAAATTGGGACCAAACACATTAGCATCAGTTTCGCCGCTAGTCTATTTTGTGTATCGGTGAACCAAGAATGTTCCTATCATATATTCCTTTCGAGTATAAGGAGATACAAATTTCAGCCTAACACTAGATTGGGCAATATAAAGTAATTTATCCCAATGTGAGGATCGTTCTTAATTAATATTATTATCATCATATGAACAAACAGGTTACCAGCATTTAAACTGGAGATAAGCACAAGTGAGGCACGCGGATTTGTTCTGCTCTGCTCTAGGTCATCATACTAGAGCAGCGGTACTAAGGTCTAATTATTGTAATAAAAAACCAGAAGATCATAGATTTTCATAATTTTGTGATTTGTTGTTAATAAAAAAAAAAGTATTTTAAACAAAATGAACAAATTTGGACACTTTAAAACGAAAAAACTTCACCAATGTACGTTAAAAAGTAAAAATTTTAATCTTTGAAGCCCAATATCTCTCATATAAAAATCTTCCAAATCGATTCAGATATAACGAATTAAAATCATTCTTAAACATTTTCATACCTTATCATTCTAACTTTAGGAACCTATGAACCCATCACCGGTAGGTCTAAATGGTTCAAACTGAAAACTTAAACTCGCCTACAATTCTACTATCACTAAGGAAGGAATTTTTATAAAAAAAGACTTGAAAAAAAAAAAAAAAAAAAAAATAAATAAATAAATTTCCTTTAAAATCTTTGAAATATAGGCAGTGTGCGATGCAGAAAATTTTAATAGAAAGGCTGATCTAAATTCAAGTCTTTTCTTGCCTCTTGATTTTCTTCATATTAAAATGTTTAATTCCTTATAGTTTCCAGAGTTCGGAGTTTTATCAAATATCTCTTATATTTTACAAAGTAAATTGATACTCCTTTGATTACCTGGAGATAGTTTAGTATGAAGTTTATATTATAAATTGAATATCAAGGAGAATTCAAAAAGGTAATCCCACTTATTCAACTGATTATTATTATTATTATTATTATTATTATTATTATTATTATTATTATTATTATTATTATTATTATTATTATTATTATTATTATTATTATAACTGTGAGACTCTATAAAAACAAAAATTTTGCCAAAAAAAATTATAATAATAATGGATTCGCCTTATTGTTGTTTTTATTGAGTTACCTGTTTCATATCGCCATGCAGCATTTCTTGAGAATTGCTTCGTGTACTACATAGGGATTTATAGCCCTCTTTTAAAAATATAGGATATTTAAATTATCTTCTGTCTTTTTCAAAGCCTTTAACATTTCAATGTTTTAAAGGTTTCGTTAAAGATTATAAATCATTTCTTTGGATTACAGTTTGAAGTTTTCTGCTTAAGGATAAACTTGAGTTAAACTTATTTTAATTAAAATTTCTTCAAGTTTCTTTCACAGAAAAAATATGATCTATTAAATGATTTATCAAAGGTAACAAAACTATTTCAATTACTTTTTTAATTGTATCAATTATTCAATTAATTATAATTTAAATTTTCTAATATTTTTTTACTAAACATAAAACAATTTATTGGCTTTTAATTATTTTTTATGGCATCAATTAATAAATTAATCAAATATAAATAAGTGATCATTTGAATAATTGATTAAATATTTATTTTTTATTTAAAATTCGAATTTTAAATTATTTCAATTAATTTATTAATTTAAATTCTGGTGTGAAATCATTTTAATTAATTAATTAAAATACTGATTTGAAATCATTTCGATTAATTTATTAATTTAAATTCTGATTTGAAACCATTTCAATTAATTTTCAATTTAAATTCAGATTTGAAATCATTTCGATTAATTTATTAATTAAAATACTGATTTGAAATCATTTCTATTATTCTATATATTTTTTTTATTCGGATTTAAAATGATTTCATTTAATTTAATAATTTAAATTTTGATTTGAAAACATTTCAATTAATTTGTTAAATAAAATACTGATTTAAAATCATTTCAATTAATTCATTGAATTAAATTCTAATTTGAAATCATTTCAATTAATTTATTACGATAATTAAAATACTGATGTAAAATCATTTGAATTAATTTTAATTCCGATTTAAAATCATTTTCAATTATTATTTATTAATTTAAATTCGAATCTTAAATTATTTCAATTAATTTTTAATTTAAATTCTTTATTTGAAATTATTTCAATTAATTTATTATTTTAACTTCTGATTTGAAATTGTTTCAATTAATTTATAAATTTAAATTCTAATTTGAAATCCATTCAATTAATTTTTTAATTTAAATTCCGATTTGAAATCATTTCAATTAATTTTTTAATTTAAATTCTAATTTGAAATCATTTCAATTAATTTATTAATTTAAATTCTGTTTAATAAATTAATTGAAATTTTTTTCAACATATTTTTTTTTTCTGAGAAGCTTCAAGTTTTATCTATATATTTTGATGATGTTTAGTGACTTAAAATAATGCGTCTAGAAATATTTTTAAGGAAATTTATTTAAAATCTTTTTAACAGCATTTCAGTATTTATGTAACAAGACACAATCATTTCATTGGTTGTTGGCAAACAGGTAGAAAAACCACTTTTAATAAAAGTTGTAAACCTTGTCCTTAATATTTTTTAAAGCTTCTAAAGAATTTCTTAATCCTATAAACAGATATTTTTAAAAATTTTATAATAAATCTAAAACAATTCCCAATAATTATTAAAATTCTAAATAATTGTTAAAAAAAAAATATGATTAATTATAAGGAAAAAAAAACAATCCGGCTTTAGATTTAAAATTAAAATTTATACCCACAACTTAAGTGTACATTTATGAATAATTTGTATCTACTTTTTTTAACCAATTCCTCTTATAAATTTCAAACGCCCTCGTTAAAAAAACTCTTCACTTGTTTGTTGACAATGACTCAAGAAAATCTATAAAAAATTTGCAAATTTTTTTATTTTATTTCTTTACTTTCGTCCATAAAAATTGCAATTTTTTCTTAATTTAATTCTCTGTTTATTTTTAGCCAACAAAAAAAATAATAAAATTTCATCATTCCCATAAAATTTTATCAATGGAAAATTTTCTGCAATATAAATTAAAGCTAGCTATCTCTTTCTTTTATTATTTTAAGGTGTTTTTTGTCTTTTTTTTGCTATTAACTTGTTTTATTATTGTTACTTCTTCTTAAGTCTTACTTAAAAAAAGAGTTTCTATTTTGTTAACTCTTTTTATTGAGTTTACTCTTTTATTATTAAAATTATTTTAAACTCAATTGTGAGTATTTTTTTTTTTTTTTTTAATTTTGTTGTTGGTTATACAAAATTTTTAATGTTGCGCGTGCGCCTTGACTTTTTATTGAAGTGTGTATGTTTTTGTGCCTCTTACCCTCTTTTTTAAAAGTTTTTATGGGTTTTTTATATTTTTTATTTGTTAATCATAAAAGTATTTTTATAGAGACTTCCCCAACACTTTGCTTTAAGTTTTTTATTAAGAAAACGGCTGAGTAATTTTTGTTTAAAGCCAAAGGGTAGTGAGACTTTCTTTCTATTTTAAATATAATGAAATTCTTTAATAGTTGTTAATCTCCTCACCTATTAACGGGTTTTTAGTTAAAGTGTTAAAGTTCATTGTCTGTGTTAAGATTAGATGATGATAACTTTTTTGGAAAGACTTTTACTTAAATCTGCCAATTTACTTTTTTTTTGATCAGCTAATCATCAATTAATCTCGACAATTGCTTGATTTAATGTTCTTTGATTAAGCAAATTTTGTTTTTTATTTTAAGACAATTTTCTTTATATTTCTTTGAAAAAAATTGTTTACTTTCTAAATAATTTCCTTCAAGATAATTCCCAGAATCTGTGATTGGTTTACTATCCAATTAGTACTCTATCGACAAAAACGTCAAGCTCGAGTTTTGAAGATCATTTAACCTTAATTTTACCTAAATTGTAAGCTAACTTTGTCTTAATTTAAGAACGATCGTGTTGGTCGCTTAATTTAGATCGTATATGATTTTTAAGATCCTAATTAGCTACGATCGTATGTTTTTTAAGGGACTTAATTCGTCTTCAATAATGGGTCTTTCTTCTTAGCTTCAGTCGTACGACATTTAAGTATCCCAATAAAGCTTTGATCATAGATTTTTATGTTCTATGATCATGGAGCCGATCATATGATCGATATGATTTATATTAGATTCTTCTACATTTAGATTAAATCATAGATTGATGTAAACTTTATTCAGCTTCGATAGTAGATAGCTTTATTTTGTAGCGATCATAAGATAATAATTAATCTTCCATCGTATGTTTTTTAAGAGACTTAATTTATCTTCATTTGTAGGTTGTTTTAGAGTCTATATTTTTCTTCAACCTTGGGTATTTTAACAGTTCTTTTTAACTTCAATCGTAGCTCATATAAGTGTCCTAATAAGGCTTCGATTATAGATTTTTTATGGTCTATGATCAGCTAACTTAATTTAGTTACGATTGTAGGTAGTTTAAAGATCCTAATTAATCTTCGTAAGTTTGTTTGGGATCATAATTTAGCTTAATTTTTAGTGACTTTTTGAGTCTCAATATAGCTTTAATTGGGGGTCTTTTAAGCGTTATTTTTAGCTTCAGTCGCACAACATTTAAGTGTCCTATTAAAGCTTTGATCATAGATTTTAAGGGTCCCTTGGATCATGGTTCTTTTAAGAGTTATTTGTAGCTTTAATAGTAGGTCATCAATAAAGCTACGATTATAGAAACTGTATAAGAGTCTTCATGTATAAGAGTCTTCTATCACATATCGTTTTAAAGCAGTGGTCGGCGCTCTTAAAATTCATTTTAATTTCGATCTTTTGGGGTCTTTTAAGAGTTATTTTTGGCGTCTTTTAAGAGTTATTTTTAGCTTTAATAGTAGGTCATCAATAAAGCTACGATTATAGATTTTTATGGTCTTTATTTAGTTTCGATCAAAAAACTGTATAAGAGTCTTCATTTAGCAACTATCACATATCGTTTAAAGGAGTGGTCGGCGTTCTTAAAATTCATTTTAATTTCGATCTTTTGGGGTCTTTTAAGAGTTATTTTTAGCTTTAATAGTAGGTCATCAATAAAGCTGCGATTATAGATTTTTAGGGTCTTCATTTATTTTTGATCAAAAAACTGTATAAGAGTCTTCATTTAGCACCTATCACATATCGTTTTAAAGCAGTGGTCGGCGCTCTTAAAAATTCATTTTAATTTCGATCTTTTGGCGTCTTTTAAGAGTTATTTTCAGCTTTAATAGTAGGTCATCAATAAAGCTACGATTATAGATTTTTATGGTCTTTATTTAGTTTCGATCAAAAAACTGTATAAGAGTCTTCATTTAGCAACTATCACATATCGTTTTAAAGCAGTGGTTGGCGCCTTTAAAATTCATTTTAATTTCGATCATAGTTCTTTTGGCGTCTTTAGGTTTAATCGTACGTTATAGTCTTAGATGTCGTAATAAAGCTTCCATCATAGATTTTTTAGTGGCTTACTAAAGCTACGATTGTAGCTTTTAAGCGTCTTAATTTAGTTTCGATCTTAGGTCTTTTTAGAGACTTCATTTGTTTAAGTTCTCCCATATCTCATGAATCTTTTTTTAATCACAATCTAATATTATAAAAACTCAAGCGATACTAAATAAATTTATTAAGGCCTGAAAAAAAAACTAAGAAAGCATTTCGCCATGTGCGCCATTTGGCCGATTACTGTTTTAGAGTCTTAATTTAGTTCAAACTTAGTTTTCTTGACGTCTTCACGTTTATTCGTACCTTATTTTATAGACTCAATTTAGCTACATTCGTAGGACATTTAAATGCCCTTCAATAGTTTAAAGCAGGGATCGGCGCTCTTAAATTTCACATTATATATTTGTGTATATGGTCTGTATAACTCTCCCGCTCTTACATTGTGCACGAAAACAATTTTTATACTTATAATTTCATAATATCTGTTGCTCTTAAACAATTTATGGTCTGTAATAAAAACTATAATTGAATATTGAAATAATTTGCTTAAAAAGTATTAAAAATGTATAAAATTAAACAATTATTTTCCTCACCACATGTAAGAGCATCAACAACATCAAGAGAACATTTGCACGTGTGCACCATTTTACGTGTCCCTGGTTTAGAGTCTTAATTTAGCTCCTATCTTATATCGTTTTAGAGTTTTAATTTAGCTTCGTTTGTGGATTTTTTGATGTTCTACTTTACGTTTAATTGAAGGTTATCTTATAGTCTCAATTTAGCTTTAAACGTGAATCATTCAAGAATTATTTTTAGTTACCATTTTTTCAATTATCTAATTGATTTCCTTTCTTTCTTTATATTGATATTTTAAAGTATTCTACTGGAGCTTTGAAGAATATTTTTCAAGTTTTTATATTACTTTATATCCTTAATAGTTCTAACCCTTATAATTTTCAAAAATCATAACTCAGTTTTCAAGGAGACTTTTAGGAGACTGAATTTAAGTAATAATACGAAATATGTATATTGTGACATATTTGATCATATTTCACTTTGTTCTAAATTTGCATATGGAGTGAAACGGATGATTCCATTTAAATGTCTAGCTGCTATTGGGGAATGAGTTATCTACCTAGCAGATCTTAATCTTTTCTCTTCTGGATCTTTTTATGAATTTAACATCAAGATAGAAAAATTTTCAGAATACGAACTTTGAAAGCAAAACAAAGAATTTTCCATTGTAGATCATTAAATATTTCAATAGATCAATTACAGGTCTAGTAAAAAAATTATAAAGATTTAGAGAAAATTTCCTTGTGATAAAAAAAAGTTCTTCCTCCGGGGATTTATTTACCAGTTCAATGAACTACAATTTAGCTATATTCATGACCCCTCATAACTTTTCAATTTAACCTTTTCAATAACAATTCATCATATTGTATTTCTCTAGACAAACAAAATTTTAAAAAAAAAAAAAAAAAAAAAAAAAAATGAACACTTTTTTTACACAGTTCTCAATATACAATACTTGTTTTACATATTAATTGTTCTTAGGAAATTATTAAATTTTCTTGTAAACATTCCCAAGAATTGGCACATTTCTTTTTATTGAATTGAATTTTTCGCACACAAAACGTGTTGCAATTTATGTTTTCATTTTTTAAATTAATTTTACGCCGGTCTCAGACTAAAATCTAAGAAGTAATAATAAAAAACTACATTTCAAAATACAAATTTTATTTAAATTAGAAAAAAGAAGAAACATAACCGCAATATGTTTTTTTTTTTTTTTTTTTTTTTTTTTTTTTTTCTTGCACTCATTTGTTTACACAATTGTTTTTAAATGCTCCCCGTTTTAGTTTTTTTCTTAATCTCTTGATCACCAAAAAAAAAATATATGAGAGATTCGCTCATATTTCTTAAGGCCAATTTTTTTTTTGTTAGTAATGTTTTAGTGCATATTTTATACATAACGTTAATATTTACTTCTCCCCACCACCCCTCTTAAATGTTATTCGGTTTTTTTTTTTTTTTGGTTTCAATTTTAATTTATTTTTCCCGAAGTTTAAATACAAGTATGTGTGTAGGTTAGTTTGGGTGTTAAGTGTTTGTTTGTGTGTGTGTGTGTGTTTGTATTTCTTGCCATTTTTTTTTCTTTCGCATATTTCTTCTTCTCGTTCGTTTTTATGTTTGGGGGATTCGTTTTCGTTTATCGGGTTTTGTAGGCTCTCATTGTTATGCGTGTGTTGTACACGTTTTTTTTTTTTTATTATTTTTTCTTTACTCTCACACTTATTTTGCATATTCATACATATTTTTTGTAATTTCTTGTTGGTGTAACCACAATTGCTAGTGACTGAATGCCTGCCTACATTATTGTTATAATTCTTTTAGTATTACTCGTTTTTTGTTTTTTTTTTTTTTTTTTTTTTTTTTTGTTAATTCATGGACATTGTCCTCTACTATAAATTGCTGGGCGACTTTTTCGTTTCTTTTGATCTTTATAACTCAAATTGTAATGTTGGCATTTTTAGCGCCAGAGAAAAGTAATACTATTTAATTTTGACTCACATTGAGTTTTTTCTCTTTGAGTTAACAATTGTTGGGGGGGACAAATTTGGAAGCAGTAATAACAATTATAGCGGTTTTCAGAGGGACAAATATTAAATAATAGAAAAAATAAATAAAAATTTAATTATTAAATAAATAAATGAATTAATTAACTAATTAGTTAATAAATAATTATATAAAACATAATAAATAAATAATTATATAAAACAGAATAAATAAATAATTCCAAACAAAAATTTTTTTTCATCAAAATTTATTTATTGAATCTTCACAAAATGAAGTGAACCAACACTTAGTATTCACTGCCTGTTTCTCTATGTCGAACGAAAAATTCGTTTCGAATAAATGTATAGAAAACAAAAACAAAATTTTAAATTTATTTGTTGTTT